>PVJL010011878.1:0-40338 GCA_004026885.1 Lyroderma lyra | reverse complement strand
GCATCAGAAGATTCTTTCTCAGAGTTTCTCTCCATGCTGAGCATGTACAAATAAGGTTCACTCCTTTTTTACAGTCATTAAATAGCACATCAAAAAATACACTTACTTAGGTGAGTTTACAAGGAGTGCCTATCACTGCTATCCTAGTGAGTTTCTGTTAAAATCGTTCTCTTGGGTTTATTTGTAACTACCTACAGGAGTGTTCATGTTATTTATCTTCCTCCAAATTTTTCTGCTGAAATATCCAATAATAATTATCTTTCAGAAATGTCAAGAAATTAGTTTTTTATTAAGATTGTGATTTCCTCTAAGAATGGTAAAATAAAATAAATTAGTTATTTAGAGCCAAGCTCCCAAAGGGATATCATGTTTAAAAGTTTAATATCAGAATTGAGGGAGTTAAGTGGTTGAGATCTACATGTATTTCAATTTCTGCAAATTTTATTTTTTATTTTCATTGGTGAAAAATTAGACAAAATTATGGCAGTGCTAGCATTTTAATTCCTTTTAAATAAATAATACATTAGCCATCCTACCCCACAGGGAAGAATATAATTGAAGTGCTGAATTCATCTCTTGAAACAGAAATAGTAAGAGGTAATAGCATACATACTCTGACACCTCAGCTGCTTTTTTTAAAATTCATTTTTATTGTTAGACTTATTGGGGTGACATCTGTTAGCAAGGATTACATAGGTTCAGCTGCTTTTTGTAATCCTTGAGAGACTGATGAGTTGATGTAACAGGATCATTTATAGTTAGAAACAAACATCTCCCTCCTATTATTTCTTTGTCAAAGCTATTCATGTTCATTGTAGTTTATATTTCAGAAGTTTCTATATGTAGCTAATGTAAGAGCATCTTTGATATCTCTTGTGAAGCTTTGTCTACCTAGTGGAGATTTCAAAATTAATATTATACTTTGGTTTATAAAACAATGTAGTCTTCTAATGAACAGAACACTTCAAGAGTCCAGGAGAGGTTTCTTTATGAGTAATTTAGGACAGGAATGGGTAGACATGGAATACAACAGTCATGCTTATGTCAATGGTGTATCTACAACATGGTCCAATAATCAATTACTAAATACAAGGGCTGTCTGGAAAAAATCCAGCCAAAAATGCCTCTATTTTTCATATTACATGAATAGATACTTTCTGGACAGCCCTCATATAGTAGTGATAACTACTACTATAGCACCATTAAACTATATATCGCAGTGTTCTGTAATTATTTATGTGTCTACTTTCCTCTTCACAGCATGAGCTTTTGAAGGGCATGATCCATGTCTTACTCACTTCTCTATTTCCTGCAATGTTAAACTCAATGCCAAGCGCATCATAGCTATTCTATAAATGCTTGCTGTTTGCATTGTAGAAGAAAATAGAAAAAAAAAGAAAAAAGAAAATAGAACTATACTAATTTTTCTTATTCTGATGTCAGAATTTTCAAACACCAAGGTCTACATTAAGATGGAGATATTAAAATTTTATCCCTGCTTCTTTCCCCATTCCTATTTTCTTGTCTTGGTAGATGCATACCCTTGACTTCAACTATGGGTTTCACCTTATTCTAAACTGTATGCACTTGGGGTAAAGGTACATGGTTTTACATACTTTCATGTTTTAACTCCTCTGTATATTGGGTTGATATCTGAGAGCAATAGAAAGATAGATGCTATTTAGATATTTTAGGTCTCCCATGGGAAAGAAGAGTGAAAGCAATCAGTTGTCAGCTCATCCAATTCTCTCTGCTCCTTCTGGCCCTCACAGCTCAAGTTTGCTGGTTTGTTAAGTATTGTGTTCTATACTTGTTGATGCATTTAAAAATGATTTTCTGCCCAAATCCCACTTGGGTACTTTCTGAAGTAAACACCTGTCAAGCTTTATACAAAGGTTTTTTTCTGTTTTATAATACAAGTGTATGTAAAGGTGATGGGAGTGGGATGATATTTTGTATTCCAATAGCATAAGTATAACAGGTTCCCTAATGTCTGGTTTTGGCAATTTATATAGAGCCCAGTGTAAGGCTCGTTGCCTTCAATAATTTCTTTGCTATTATTCTTCAGGCATCACTGCCAGTGCATAGCACTAGGAGATCCCTTACTATCTTCCAAGCCTTCCTCAGTTATCAAATAGTAGTGTAATTGACAAGTCAAGATAGACAATATCCAGAAAATAAACATACTAGAACTCAGACATCCATACAGGAATGCTCATTTTATTCTAAAGTTCCTGCCTTGCTCAAAATATATTCAGAAATATTTTTGCTTTTAGAGGCAGTTATCTAGCCAAATGAGGACCTTTTTCTTATAACTTAACCTTAAAATTCATATTGGACTGAGGATATTACTTAGCTGATTCAGCAAGTTTAGTTGGGTCACTTTTAATTATATCTAGAAATAATAAATGGGCTCAGAGAATGAAGAGTTGCCACCATTAAGACGAAACAAGCGAACCAACAGACAAATCCCTCTGAAGTCTCATCCAAATGAGTCACAAACATATTTGCAACTCTGGCAGCACCACTGGATTCATTGCATGGCTTCCTACAGAGATGAATTTGAAGGTAACAACAATCATCTCCAAACTTGAATGTAAGAGAAAAATGAATCTCAGACACCAGGAAGAATGTGGTGTGACCTATGAAACTAGTTTATTGACCCAGTTGGACTCAGTGGGGTCAAATCATGAAATTAATTTGTCACCATAGCAACTTTCAAGCTCATTCTGTAAGATGTGCCATTTTGCTCCCGTACAGAAGCTCACACAGATTTCATAGTTTCTTCAGTCAAGTATAGCTTTTAATTAACAACCTTAATCTTAAGTATTAAAAAACCCATTCAGATGAAAACCAGAAACTGATTCTTTTTGATTAAAAACTTGCTCTGTTTCCTTACAGGTCCTGGCCTAACCTGGACTCAGAAGCATCCAGTAGGATAGGTGGAGCTGTTGCAGGTTGTGTTCCTGAGAAGCAGACTCTGAGATGGAGATTAGTGAGCGGGGTAGAGTGGGATCAACAACTGTGGATAGAAAAGGAGAAGGAAAGAAGCAGGACTTGGTAGGGGAGGAAGTTGAGTTGCAATATATCTCAGTAGAGGTCTTGGTCAATACTCTGGAGTGCTCTGTAGTTGAGATAAATATTTGGACTTCTCCTAAGTTGGGTGAGGGGCTAGACATTTAAAATCTGCAGTGATAAATCACTGCATGACAGGGACTCCAGAAAGGAAGCATGACCTTAGGCAAGGTGTACTTTTTAGCTGAGGTAATCTCCATAAAGGACTGTGAGCCAAGGGCTCTCAAGTGGCAGCACTCCAGGGGATGGGGTTGTAACTCCTTCATTCCTGATGAGGAACTGGGCAGCACATCATAGAGTCCACCTAAGGGGCATAGTCTGTATTTTCCCCATTCCTCTTAGTTCTTGTCCTCCTCCTTTTCTACCCATTCTGCTATTTCTGGCTTCACTTGGACCCTCCAAAAAAGATGGCTAAAAGGAAATGGACGAGACTTTACTAGACTGCATTGGCATACTGGATGTGGTGCATGCCTCAGTGCTGGCTCTTTCTCTTTTGAAGTGCTTTTAATGGTTTTCTGGAGTCACTTCCACCATGGGGACATTCCACTGCATCATCTTTACCATGGGTGATGCATCCTCTGAACTGACTACTTTTGACTCCGACCCCTTTCCTTCTGCTTGTGGCAGTACACTTGATACACCTTTTTTTTCTTAGATATCACTGCCCTAGTAGCCAGATCTGTTGGGCTGGATGTTTTCAGGATGATTCATACCCATCAACCTCATTTAGTGTTTATTGTTGCCATAGAAAACACTTTTTCACATTATACACTGGCCATGCCAGCTGCTCCCCCATGGAGCTCCTCTCCCAGCTTGTCTTTCATCTTTAGACTTGCCAGTGACAGCAGGGACCTGTTTATATGTTCTCCAAACACTGAGGGATATATGATAAGCTTTCCAGGTGATTTTCTTGAAGTCTTCCTAATTAGTTTTGAGACGACCATCTCCCTGATTCTGGTCATTGTACTTAGACTAACATAGGGTGAGATGGTGATTTCCTTTTGAATAGTCAATTCAATAAATCCTAATGAACTGTTAATTTGGTGAAATCCCAAAGTTTTGAAGGAACATGACATCTCTACATTTCTTAAATAATTGAGCATCACCAGTAGAGGCATTCTTCTACAGAGACAAAAGCTTGTGTATACTATTTTTGTAAGAATTGGCACAAGGCTGCAAGTTTAGCTCATGGATAGGAAGAATCAATATCATTAAAGTGTCCATACAACCCAGAGCAATCTACAGATTAAATGGTGTCCCTATTAAAATGTCAAAGGCATTTTTATCAGATCTAGAACAAATAATTCTAAAATCTATATGGAACCACAAAAGACCCCAAATAGCCCCAGCAATCTCGAGAAAAAAAGAACAAAGTTGTATGTACCATGCTACTTGATATCACACTATACTACAAGGCTATAGTAATCAAAGCTGCATAGTACTGGCAATAAGAACAGGCACATGGATCAATGGAACAGAGTAAATAGCCCAGATATAAACTCTTGTCTATATGTTCAATTTATCTATGACAAAGGAGGCAAGAATATACAATGGGTTAAAGACATTCTCTTCAATAAATGATGTTGGGAAAATTGAACAGATACATGCAAAATAATGCAACTGGGTCATTTTCTTCCACCACATATAGGAATAAACTCAAAATAGATTAAGGACTTAAATGTAAGGCTCCAAACCATTAAACTTCTAAAGAAAACATAAACTGTAAACACTCAAACATTGCTTTTAGTAATATTGTTTTGGCTATGTTTCCTAGGGCAAATGAAACAAATGAAAGAATAAACAAGTAGAAATCAATAAAACCAAAAAAAATTTTTCACATTAAAAGTTTTTGTACAGCAAGGAAAACTATCAACAAATTGAAAACACAACCTAGTGAATGGCAGAGGGTATTCGCCAATGATACATCCAATAACTGTTTAATATCCAAAATGTATAAGCAACTCACCACTTAGGACCAAAAAGACAAACAATCCAATTAAAAAATGGGCAGAGACCTTGGATAGACATTTCTCCAAAGAGGACATACAGATGGCCAATGAACATATGAAAAGATGCTCAACATCACTAATCATCAGGGAAATGCAAATTAAAACCACAATTACATATCACCTTACACCTGTCAGAATAAATATCAATAAATCAACAAGCAACAAGTATTGGTGATGATGTAGAGAAAAGATAACCATCGTGTCCTGTTAGTGGTATCACTAATTGGTGCAGCCACTATGGAAAATGGTATGGAGGGTCCACAAAAAATTAAAAATAGAACCACCTAATGACCCAGCAATCCTACTTCTGGGTACAGTGGTCTATCACTTAACTGGCATCCATGGGGATTGATAGACACTAGATAAATGTAACTCCATTAACCAAAACTCAAGCAACTGGCACTCTCAAGCAACCAGCAAAATCTCAAGCTACTAGCAAAAATTTCACCAGTTGCTTGAGGGTGCTGGTTGCTTGAATTTCAGTTAACCAAGAGTCTACTGTATTTATCCAAAGAACTCAAAAACACTAATTGGAAAAGACAATATGTATCCCTATATTCACTGCAGCATTATTTACAATAGACAAGATATGGAAGCAACCTAAGTGTCCATCAATAGACAAATGCATTAAAAAGTTGCACATACGTACAATGAAATATTATTTAGCCATAAAAAGAATGAAATCTTGCCATATGCAACAACATGGATGAACCTAGAAGGTATTATGCTATGTAAAATTTGTCACACAGAGAAAGAAAAATACCATATGATTTCATTTATATGTGGAATCTAAAGAACAGAATAAACAAACAAACAAAACAGAAAGAAACTCAGAGAAAATTTTTATGGTTGATAGATGGGAGGGGGTTTGGTGAGATAGGTGAAAAAGGTGGAGGGATTAAGAAGTACAAATTGGTAGTTACAAAGTAGTCATGAGGATGTAAAGTATATTGTAGGAAACATAGTCAATAATACTGTAATAAGTATGTATGGTGTCAGATTGGTACTAAACTTATCAAGGTGTCATTCGGTAAGTGATATAAATGTCTAATCACTATATTTTATACCTGAAAATAATATAATATTGTATGTCAACTGTAAGTGAAAAAAAATAAGAAAGACTGCAGGCTTAGCTTCTCACTAACAGGGGACTTGTACTCTGCTATCATTTTCCCGTAGGGAGTCTAGACTAGCTAGGCTGCCTGTACTGTGGGATCTCACCATCTATGAAAGACACCTGTAGAAAGTTGGAATGGCCACAGTTTGTCAGTACATGATGAGTGATGTGTTAGAGTTGGTGGGGATAGGTGGGTAGTTACACTTTAGGGATATGTCCTATTTGTGGCAGTCTGAAATTTTGAGAAACTCTGATATAGACAAATGAACATGCTTTGTAGTGTCAGAAGATTTGAATTTAAGCTCTAATGTTGTGTCTTGGGCTAAATCCCATGACTTCCCTGAAACCCATTTTCTTTATCTATAACACTGAATTAATAATAGCCACTCTATTAGCCTCATAGGGAAATTTTGAGGACTAAATGGAATGATACATGTGAGAGTTACACTGCATAAAACTATAAAAATATTATATATATAAATTTTATTTCAAAGTGTTTAAAGTTTCAAGGGTTTGAACATGCATTAAATTAGGGATGAGAAAAAAGTCTCTTATCTGCTATGTGACACTGTTGATGTTATTCTGGCTAAAATGTAAAACCAGATGGTTATATAGTTATACAGACTCTGACCACATTGAAAAAAGTTATTTAGCTCCTGAGCCACTTTATTTGCTCGAGGCCACCCATACCTCTTTGGAGTGTACTTTTTCCTCAATAAACTATCTTTTTGTTTCACCACTTTAAAAACAAAAAAGTTATTTAAATAGGGTAATTGTTCAGGAAGGTGTAGAAGTTGTAAGTGGCAACCAATGGCATGATTTATTCCTATAAGACCCTACATTATTTTTAAAAAGTTACATATTTGCAACAGTGCTCCAGGAAATCTAATTTGAGATCATTTTAATGTCAATAAATTAAGTATAGTACACAGATATTAGAAGCTTCAGGGATGAAGGGCAAATGCATTATTCTCATTCTGATTAAGAATTGCTACACAGAGTACATTTTCTAGTGTAGTAGATATTCCAAACTATACCTTTTATTATACATTTCTGAAAACTCAATAGTGGATTTGGAAATGTGGAGAGAAGGGAGAATGATACATTTTGACATACTTAAGAACTTATAGCAATTTACTTTGCCTTTAAAGTAATATTCACCGAAAACTAAGTTGGAGAAGGTATTGTAAAATTCTTGAGACTTGCAGTTATGCTTTTCATTCCAAGATCTACTTGTGGCCACATTAAATTCGTGTTTAAAACTTTTATTGAATAATTACTATATCCTGGGCAACAGGTAAGAAAAAACCCACAAAGAATGAAGCATGATTCTTTTCAGAAGGTGTCTAAGTCTAGGGCAAATGTTCTGGAACTTTATAGTAAACCCAAGAATCATCTGGAGAGCTTGCAAGAAAGCAAATTTTCATCACTCATCAATAGGGCTTCTGATTCCATAAGGGTAGGTGGGGCTCTGGAATCTGAATTGCTATTAGAACTCCAAGTAATTCTGATCCACACTTTAAAAACACTGGTCTGGAGAAAGCAGCAAATATGTACAAAGGACTGCAAAAAAATAAAGTGCAGTTACAAGTACCAATGGGAGGACAAAGGTGGAATCCCCCAAAATCAGAATTATCTTCTGGAAGGTGGGCCCCATGTAGTACAGGCTTCTCCCTCTAGGTGAGTGTTTTAGGAACTCATCTGGATCAGTGTAACAGCTGGCGTTGTTGTGACAGGCTTATATTCACCTTCAGTGAATTTTTTTGGAGACTCTTTCAACACATTTCATGATCTGTGGTTTATAGGAACAACGTATAGCATGTCAACACCCTGCCCACATCATGCTAAGTATTCAGCAGTTTCTGACCAAAAAAACCCCAGCCACTCCCCCTATTCACCTATCACCCATTCACTGGATCGCGCCTGGAGACACTTTTTCTTGTTTCTCCAGATAAAAATTGTTTCTGAAGGGAAACGTTTTGCCACTGTGGAAGAGGTGAAACAAAAAAAGGCAGAAGCACTAAAGGCATCAAAATCAACTAGTTCAAAAACTGTTTTGAGCATTGGAAAAAGTGTCTTGATATTTTATCAAATGGAGAATACTTTGAAGGTGACTGAAATTTAAACATGCAATAATAAATACATAATATTTTTTTATAAATATATTTTTTGGGCGGCTGCCCTTGTATATAGGGCATGGGGAGATTACTTGTTATTACTGGTATAACTTAGGAAAGTCTGCAAAAGGAAGAGTGGCTTGAGCTGGGCAACGAGGAATTGGCATGACTGTTGCTACAGGTGGATTTGGTAAGGTAGAGGTGGGGGGAATCAGAGATGAGTGGAAGGAAGCATTCCAGGTGCAGTGAATTTCCAGCAGTCAAAATAGTATATATGTGAAAGCACTTAGGGAATGGGGAATAATCTGATATACCTTGCAAAATGCCTATAGGAATATAGTGGGAGATACAATTTTTAAAAAATAGAGGACTGAGACAATGGAGTTCTTTGAAGGAGTCTGACTTCATTTTAAAGGCATTGAGGTCTTTTTAGAGGAGTATGGCATTATTACCTTTGCTTTCACTAGTAACTTATTAATTCCTCACAACACCACTTTAAGATTGGTAGTAAAATTTCTATGTTACAGTTGAAGAAACTGAAACTCATAGAGATGAAGTCTCTTGTTTAAGGTCTTGTACCCAGTACCTGGCAGAGTCAGAATTTGAACTCTAGTTCCTAGTCATAGTTATTATCTGGTTCTTTTGGTAGTAGAGGTAACAGGCAAAGGTTTTGTGGCTCACTACAATAGGGAACATGTCAATTATTCATCATGCATTAAAAGTGTGATCTTGCACTATATTAAGCATTCATTTTATTTTATAAAATTATTTTTAATCAGATATTTGATTGTGTATTTAAAAATGTTAATTGTGTTCAAATCTTGAAAGTGATGTGGGCCAAATGAAGGAGCCCTCTCCACCACTACTATAGACTCCTCTTCCCTAGTTCTTTAGCTCTTGGTTTCACCTTTTCCCTAGTCCAAAGTCTTAATCATCCTCTTGATCAATTTTCCCTGGCTCCTCACCTTGAGCAACAGACTGCCCCCCATAGATAATTACTCTGAAACTTGTAACTGGTGTCTCCAGCTTGCTGATTACAATCACTGCAGGCAAGCATCCCTTCCAGGCTTTTCTGGACCTGGGCAGGTGATAATACTGGAATGACCAAATAGACCAGAAGTCAACAGGCCTCAGGCTCAGTGGATTTTCTATCACAGTGACAGGAGCATTGGGGCCTGTTTCTTGGGCCGATTCATTTAAAACTATCAACTGAATTAATTTCTCTTCATTTAGGGATCATTGGGATACAATTGATACCACAACAAGGCTTCCAGCCCATCTCAACCGAAGAAGTCAACATGGTGGATCTCGAGACCCCTTCCTCTTTTAGATCAGATAGGGTGAGAGCTCTGTGGATCCCCAATAGGTAGGGAAAATGACCATCCTCATCAGGAAGTAGATACAAAAGATGAGACCTTCAGTCCCTCAGCTTCTCATAGAGATTTGTGGGGACCACGTCCCTGAAGAGAATGTGAAGAAGGCAGAGAGAATAGGGAGAATCTTGGGATCCCTCCCATGGGACTTGTCCTGCTGGAATAGTCACCACCTTGTTACCACCCTATCATTAGTAGTCCCCACCCCAAGTTGAGCAACCATAGGAAGATTCCAGGCAAAAAGTTAACTAATGCAAAGAAGTTAGAGGGTACAACATAGTCTACCAGTTTAAGCCAGTTTCTAAAGCCTGTGCAGTAAGAGCTACAATGACCTTTATTTCGCCTGAGCCTCATTATAACATCATTATAATAGCATATATATGCATGGAAGTTCATTAATATAATTATAACAGACTGAACTCTGGGAAAGAACATGCAGAGTTAGAAAAGGTGATATAATGGACCCCCTGTCAATCAAGATTGACAATCAAAAGGCCCCACACCCAGATAGGCATCACCCCTTACAACTAAGGAAATTAAAGTACCAAAGCCTAGTTAATTGGAGCTCTTGAGCTATTTTCCTGCTCAAGTCTGCTCTTACCTCTTAGGAATATAATTTCCCCTTGCCATTCAAGGCCCTTGAGCCACTCTCCATGCTTGGGGCACTCCTACCTCTTTGGAGTGTACTTTCTTTCAATAAACTATCTCTATGTTTATCATTGTCAAGGTTTCCAGGAAGAGCCGGTTTTGGAGGTGATACACCCAGTTGAAAAATCACACATGGAGCCGACATAGGGGGACTATAAACATGCCATCAAGCCAGCCACTTTATTGTGCACCTGGGACTGTATATAGGTATTCAAACAAAAGTGGCATCTTGCCTCATCTTCCCAGTAGCAGTGTTTAGGTTTTCATGGTTACATAAGGCAGTACATGCGCAGTAAATGTCAGCCCCAGGAATTTCTCAACCCCAGACATGGACTGATTATATCAAGGTCAAGCCTGGGTTGCAGGCCTGGCTTTAACCCTTTACAGTGGGCCTGGTTGTAATTCTTTACAGCGGGCTTGGCTTTAACCCTTTGGGGACTGACACTCCACCCCTACAGGGCTGCCGCATGGGACTTTGCCCATAATGTATATCCTTTAACCCACAGCCCACAGCAGCAATATAGGGAACAGCAAAAGACTATCAGACTGCTAGCAATAATTGCTAGGATCATTAGTATCCACTTCTAGATGGATCCTAAGGAATTCCACCAAGTGTGAGGGGTCAGCACATGGGTAACATTTTCACACAAGAGTGGGGGCACCCAACCAGCTGTGCGATTAGCAGCTGAGTGATGTTGTTCTATACATAACGGGACTTGTTCCCATAGTTTCACATGTTCCCCCACCACCCAACCCCACCCATTAGTCATTGCATAACCAAACAGAGAGGGTTGGTTATTATGGTCTTTGCGGAGCAAATTGTCCACTGTCCAGTGGCGTTGTTCCCATTCAGCTGTGCTGTTCCATGTATGTAACCAAGTCCAGTTGTTTAGGGAAGCCGGGTGAATCCGCCATGGAAGCCCCTCAGCTGCCTCCATTGGTATTTCCATGCAGATCCAACAGTGGGAAACATTATGTACCTGAGCAAAAGTATGTGCCCAGGACAGGATACTATTACCTGCCATTAGCCTGTGCAGTAGGACAAAGCAGATAGTGACACCATTAAAGGAAGACCTTTACCTTCAGGTAAAATATAGGCAATGTGTCCATCTAGTGACAACAAGGTGGCCGGTAAAGGCTTTGCCCCTGTCCGTGACACCCGTAACCAAGACCACAACCAGCCTCTACTGGATACCTTGATTTGATGGTTACAAGATTAGGACCTGTTATGGCCTCACAGGCCGAAAGGGCAGCATAAATAGCAGCTACCTGTTTTTCCATAGGGGAATTGTGGGCTTCTGCCCCTTTCCATAATTGAGACCAAAAATGAATAGGCATTTTGTGAGTCCCATGTTTCTGCCACAAGCCCCATCCAAACTCATTGTCATCCACTGACAGCATTAAAAGGAATGGTAGGGTGGTGTCAACCACTGGTAGAGTTTGAGCTTGAGCCACTGCCTGCTTGTTGGCTCAAAATGACTGCTCTATCTCTGGGGTCCAATCCCAAGTAGCCCCTCGCCATATCAGGTGATGTAAGGGGCAAGTTAAAGTGGCCAAATGAGGAATAAACACCCTTTAATAGCCAAACAAACTCAAAGAGGTCTGTAATTGTTTTATTGTTGTCAGCTGGGGATATGCCTGTATCTTATCTATGACTGTCTCCAGCATAACTTTAGTTTTACCTGACCAGACAACTTCCAAGAAATTGACAGACAAGCCAGACCCTTGGACCTTGTCTTTGTTGACAGTCCACCCCCAGGTTTCGAGGGCTTCTCGTAGATTGGTGGCTGCAGTCTTGAGCTCTGCAAGAGAATCAGAAGTTAGCATTATATCACCAGTATAATGGAACAGATGCACCCCTGCTGGCTTCTGCCAGGTGGCCAAGTCCTGAGCTACCAGTCCATGGCACAGGGTGGGACTGTGCAGATATCCCTGGGGAAGCTCCAGGAAAGTCCATTGTCATCCTTCCTATGTGAAGGTGAACTGCTCTTGACTCTCTGGTGCTATATCTATGGAGAAAAAGGCATTTGCCAATCCACAACATAGTGATACTGTCCCAGTTCATGTGTGAGTTTGTCCATAAGATCCATAACATTGGGCACTGCTGCATGCAACAGGGGCGTCACTTTGTTCAGCTCCTGATAGTCCACAGTCATTCACCAGGAGCTGTCAGGCTTTTTCACTGGCCATACGGGAGAATTGTAAGGGGTATGCATTGGGCAGATTATCTGGGCTTCTTCAAGCTTGAAAATGGTATGACCAATCTCTTTGTGCCATCCTGGTAGCCAATATTGCTTTCTATGCATGACATGGGTTGCCTGGGGCAATACCAGGAGAGTATGATGGGGGTGCCCCCAAGCAATAGTCTTTACCACTCGTATATGCAGGTGAAATTCTCCCACCATCGTCAAGATCGCCAATCCTTGCAGCACATCCACCCTTAGAATATATTCTGCAATAGGGGAGACATAGACTTTATAGTCTTGTGGGGGCAATTTCCCTATGCTCAGAGTCACAACTGCTTATTTAACCCGTATCATAGGGCCTCCATATCCCTCCATGGTGGCCATAGGACTGCTAAAGCAATCCAGATTTTCATACAGCAAAGTGTTATCAGCTCCAGTGTCCACAAGGACTAGTACCCGCTGCACGTTATGGGGGGACCAGTAAATAGCAAGTTCAACATTTGGTCTCTGGCCCCCCAGATACCCCCTCAGCTGGGTACCTCAGTTAGACCCTTAATCTGGGTAAAAATCAGTCAGTCTCAACTCCCAAATTGAGAGTGTAACAGCCGGCAGGGATGTAAACTGCTGCTCAGGTTTCAGCTGCTTCCCCACATCCAGCAGCACTCCCGTAGGCTGATGCCGTATTTTCTCTGCTGCTACTTCCACAGCTAATAGATCAAAATACATCTGATTTTGGCTCACTCTCACTGCAGGCTGAATGCCACCCTTTTGAGCCTCTTTATTCTTTGGGCGTCCCTTGGGTGGGGGCCCCTTAGGGCCCTCTAGCGGCCTCATCTGGCCACCTTTTTTCTTTTGCTTCACTCCCACATCCCCCAATTGAGCTAAGGCAGCTGTAATTTATGCATCCTCTGATCTACATAGGGACCCAGAAGAGCTGCCATAGTCCCGAAAGTTCCTGGGGGTCCTGACGCTAGGATGAGGTCCTTCATCCTAGTGGTGAAAACTTCCTCATCAGGGCTATTGTAGTGTACCCGAAACATCATCTGTCGCATGCCCATCTCCCTTATGATTTGCACTAGGTCTGAGTACGTGGACAAGTTGCTTACAGTCTCAGGCAATTCACCGGCATCTGCCCAAACCATGCAGGATGCTGCCATTAACCAATTGATCAGGGAATGAATCCCTGCATCATGGTTAGTATGGGCAATATTTTGTAGCCTTTGCCTCAAGGAGGAGAGTACCATAATGGAGACAAGTTGGGACATTTTTTCAGGGGACAACTCTGTTCCTTCCACCCCCTCGTTCCATAATCTCAATAGCCAGCCCGGTACCATTTTCCCAGCCCTTTGCTGTACCTATTTCATCAATTCCCATAATTCAGCAGGTGAGTATGCAATCATTGTTGTATGCTGCTTGGCCTGGGGTGGGTGTCCTGTAGTTTACCCCCTGCCCTATTGGCTGTTCCAGCTCAATGCTCCATTGCACTAAGGGGCGAGCCTGCAATATAGATATCGGGCTACCTGCCCTGGAGGACTGTACAGACTCCTCCGAGCCCTGCAGCATATGTTCAGCAGCCGCCAGGTACTCTTCCAGCGTTTCCTCCAGGCGCTGCATCTAGTGTACCTGTTGAGCTTGCTCCTGCATCTCCCAGCTGCTGTGCTGCAGCACCGCCAGAAACATCCAGGCTACCTGGCCGGCCACTGCCCTGTGTGCCTTCAGAATGTTCAGCTCCATAGATTCCAGAGCCTTCTTGATATCAGGTGTTGGCCTAATCTCATCCCAGTCTTCCAGCGCTGTCCATGTAGCCAGATATGTGGTCATTGGGTACCATAGGGAGGTGGGAGGCCACATTTCTTCCACCCGGGGACACTCTGAGGCACTGGGGGTAGTACTCACCTCATCCTGCTGACTGTGCCAAATGTCACTGCCAAGGTTTCCAGGCAGGGTAGGTTTCGGCGGTGGTACACCCAGTTGAAAAATCACATGTAGATCCCACATAGGGAGATCATAAACATGCCAGCAAGCAAGCAAGTAAGCAAGCCAGACACTTTATTGTGCAACTGGGACTATGTATATGTATTCAAACAAAAGTGGCATCTTGCCGCATCTGCCCAGTAACAGTTGTTTGGGTTTTCACGGTTACATAAGGCAGTACATGCACAGTAAATGTCAGCCCCAGGTATTCCTCAACCCCAGACATGGACTGATTATGCCAAGGTCAAGCCTGGGCAGCGGGTCTGGCTTTAACCCTATACAGTGGTCCTGGCTGTAATTCCTCACAGCATGCTTGGCTTTAACCCTTTGGGGACTGACATTGTTTCATCTCTACACTTTGGTGTGTGTCTCGTTCAATTCTTTGCTCAAGATACTAAGGACCTGGACACTGCACCAAGAAGGACCCATTCTCCAGTAAATAAAGGAGCATAATTCCCTCACCTCTTACTCTGGTCCTGTTCTCCGGAGGCAACCACTTGTATCTCTTTCTGCTTTTTTCTTGCTTGGAATGTATTTCCATATTTCTTAATAATATGTTTCTACAGCTACTTTTTATTTTTTTACATTTCAGACGTTATAAATTATGTTGTAAGTATGGAAAGATTTATTTTTCTTATGGTCCTCTAAACCTACACTATATTCTTTTAATATTTACATTATAATGTTAAAATCAGTATTATTTGTGCAAACATTGTTTTGATATATAAATATTGTACATAGCTGAGCCATATAGTATATTGTGACTATTAAAATTGTATAACTTTCCTTTTCAGACAATTAATAATCCCCTTGTTTGCTGCTTCTTTATTTATATACTGCTCCCTAAATTTTTCCCTAGACTCTGTCAGACAGCTAAAACTCCTTGTGACAATGAAACATACATAGGTGTTCTTTCAACCCACTCTTCTTCCCACCTTTTCATGGCCTGAATCCATTCTCACTCCAACCTTGACTGTTTTCTAACCACAACTGCCCTCCTGGGGGCTTTCCTTCACCAATGTATGGGAGGATTTTTCTTTACCTCTTTCTTCCATGGATCCTCAGTTCCTGAACCCCACTTCTTATTCATTATTGGTTTACTTCTTTTTTTGGTGGAGCCCATCTTTGAATAGCTTGATAAGAAGGAGTGATATTGCGATTTATACTAAGAAATGTATCTTTGGTCTTCTTCCCTGTTTCTGACACACAGCTGCTAAAACCCTTGAAAGTTAATAAGTGATGAGATCAACAAGAGTGTCTTTTGTTATGTTAAGGAGGTGGCTTTTGGAAAGCCCCTAGGTAACATAAAGATGGGGCTGGTTGCTAGGGAAACCAAGCCTGCAAATAGAAGGTTGGAACTTTGAGTCCTACTTCCTGATCTGTGGCAAGGTGAAAGGGGCTGAAGATTGAGTTAATCAACCATGCTTATGTAATGAAGCCTCTATAACCCAAAAGGAGAGGTTTCAGAGTTTCCAGATTGGTGAATCAGAATGCTTCCATATGCCTTATTGGGCCCCGAACTTCACAGGGACAGATGGTCCTTTGTACAGGACCTCGTCCTATGTGTCTCTTTATCTGGCTGTTGATTTGTATCCTCTAATATCCTTTGTAGGAAACCAGCAATCTTGTAAGTAAATGCGTGACTTCTGTGAACATTCTAGTAAATCAATCGAGCCCAAAGAGGGGGTTGTTGGAATCTTTAATCTATAGTTGATCAGTCAGGAGCAAAGATGACAACCTGGACTTGCAACTGGCATCTGAAATAGGGGGGAAGTCTAGTAGGTCTGAGCCCTTAACCTGTGAGATCTGATACTATTTCTGGGTAGATAGCGTCAGAATTGAGTTGAATTGCAGGATACCCAGCTGGTGTTGTAGAGTTGCTTGGTGTCTAGGAAATCCCACACACCTGGTCAGAAGTTTCGTGAGTGTTGTAGTAGCGTGAGAGTAAAGGAGAAACACAGGATGGAGGGACTGAAGTTTTCCAACTAAGATTTCATGAAGGATAAATTTTTCTGATACTTTGCATCTCTGAAAAAGTTTTTATTATAATTTAACACTCGGTATAATAATGTGCCCTGGGCACTTAGTGAGTCCTCTTAATATGCAAACATACCAGTCTATTTAGGGAAGTTTTCTCGTATTATTTCTTTGATTTCCGTTCTCATCCCCGCTCCCTTTTAAAAACTTATCTATTTCTGAAACTTCTATTATTTGGGTGTGGGTTCCCATCAATTTATTTTTTTGATTTTCACATATTTATTCACTTTATTCTATTTCTGTCTTCGGTTCTAATTTCAGAAAAGAGTCTCAACTTTACCTTCTACCAACTCCAATGGGTTTTAAAATTTGACTAGTATCCTTTAGATTTTCAAGAGCTCTTTCTTATTCTCTAGTCATTGTTATTTTTTAAAATATCCTGGATTCAATATTTTCATAGATTAATTATTTACTGCTAATCTGTCAAGCTATTAATTATAAATATTTTGAAATTCTCCTTTATGGATTGTCAAGTTCCACTGAATTGTTTGTTTACTTTGATCTTTTATTTCATGTTGGAGACTTTCTTTAGATTTGCTCTCCATTGTATTTAATGACTATGCACCAAAAAAACTGATAAGCTCTTTGTTTATGAGTAGTGTTTTTGACTGGTAGTCTTCATTGTAGGTAATTATTAAGGAAGTAGCTGTCAGTATCTGTCACTGCAGAGATAAATGCTCCATTGTCCCTGAGTAATATAAACTTGGCAAATAGCATTCTGGGAACGAAGCAGGAATAGGGGACTGTTAGGGGTCATTGTCATTCAGCATTTAGACTTTAACTTAAGTTCTTGGTATTTAACCTGGTGCCCTTAAGTTGTTAGTTTCTCCATTGTATAATTATAAACTTCCCTTCTGTCCATATAGGGGAGAGGTAGACTGAATTTGCCAGGAGGAAAAGCTTATTTGTTAGTGTATGTGCTTCTTGTGTTATAGATTCTACCATCTATCTGGAATAAAATGAATAAAAAAAAAGTAGTCTGCCCGCTTTGAGTTTGTAGAAAAAGAGACCCTAATTAATGACAAAATTAATGTAAAATTATAACTAAGACAAGTGCTAAGAAGGAAAATTAGGAGGTAAAAATAAAAATAATAACAACAGCAACAATAACCACAACAGCTAAAAACCTCTTATTCCTATATTCTAGGAATATATACTGAGAGATTTGACCTAGTGAGGGTGTTCAGAACCTTTAGCTGCCATCTCAAAGGAGAGAAGAATTTAATTACGGGACAGTGGTATGGGAGCATAGGTATCCTGAAGAGAGAATACTTGTGGCTGTACTGGATAGCACTCTAGAGCTGCCTGAAAGAAGGCCAGTGTGACTGGAGTGGAGTGAAGAGGGAAGCTACATACAGTTGTGATTACATTAATATTCACTAATTAAAATTCTGAATTTCAAATCAAGTTTTTTCTTTAAGCCTTTAAGTTCAATACAAAGCCTTGTTATTCTACTAATAAATCCAGTATTTTTACATAAAATAAAAATCACTTTCACTTGTTCTTTGATTAACTCTTAATAGAATTTCCCTTAAATTTTACCCTAAATACATTTAGAAACTTAATAAATTTGATTCCTGTAAACACTTCAAATGCTTCACAGGGTAATCTTATATACATAACAAGAAAAATGTTTCTAAGCCCTATAACAATGTCTATAAATTTAATTAACCAAAATTATACTGGTGATAAATCACATTCTGATAAGCATTCAAATACACATTTAACAAAATTGTTTTACCCCTTTCAGTAGTTTAATAATAATTAAACATTTAAAATTTAAGATACAATTTTAGGATCTCTTGTAGGTCAATTTCTATTAAATGTTTCAAACACGTTAAGTTACAAATAAAGATTATCATGATAATATCTTAACAAAATATATTTCTAAAATAAAACCAGTTATTTACTGGGGGTTTGATTTGCTGTAAAATTTATACATTTATTTATATATCTTACAGACTATTTGGGTTACCAGATTTAGCTACTAATGTATGATGCCTAGTTAAGTTTGAATTTCAGATGAACAGCTAACAAGTTTTTAGAAACTGAAATTTAATGTATCTGGTTATTCTGTATTTTATCTGGCAACCCTACAGGTTTGCAAAATCCTTTATCCAACTCGGAGAGCAGTGTTACAATCTCTGATGTGCTGCACTTACTTGGTCAAAGATTGTGGCCATAATATTGTTACAAGGTCAAAGATTTGTAACAATAATATGGTTACAGATTAGGGATCTTCGTCAGAAATTAGAGACGTTGGCTCTACTATATGGATGATTCTACCCAACTCGCAGTTTAACATGCTATTTTGAATTTCCTGAATTTGACCTGTTATGTCAATGGTGACCCCAAGCTCATGAATTTTAACTGGGATACAGTTTTCCTTCCCTGGACATCATGGGTTCTTTGGATGTCTTTTATATTTTAATATTACTTAACTTTTATTGTTCATAGTTAAAATATGTATCCACTTGAGAGGATGGAATACTGATTTGAAGTGATAGAGATCTGTACTACCCAGCTACCACCTGCCACAAATCTGACCATGTGAAATCTTAGAGGTAATTGGAATAATTTAGTTTCCCCACCATCAAGAGCAACAGGGAGCCATCAAAGAGTTTACACAATAGCATGATATGACCAAATTTTTGTTTCTGAAAAAAAAAAAAATTCACACTGGTTGCTACACATAGAATAAATAGGAGGAGTTTGAAGTGAGTGAGACAGTCCACTTAGGAGGCTTTTGCAGTAGAGAAACTAAGAGATAATGATGATGAGAACTTTCTTGATGCCAATGGAGAAACATGACAAATTTGAGCTATTCTGTAGGCACAATCAGTAGGGCTTGTATAATGGATTGAATACAGGCAGTAAGAGAAAAAGAGGTGTCAAGCATGACTCCCAGGTGTCTGGCATGAGTGACTGGATGAATTTTGACACCATTCATCCAGATGAGAAACAGAGAAGAGCAGTTCATTCAAAATTTTATTTGTTTTGTTCTGTTTTGTTTTGGGCAAGAAAGGGGAGAAACAATAAGCCCAGTTGGGCTTACTGAATTGAAGAAACATGGGGCATACAATAAGGTCAGCAAGCATCTCAAAATGCATTTCTAGATCATCCTTTGGTTTCCAACTATAGTTTTAGAATACAGAACTTCCCACAGCAACATAGTTACAATTTGTGTTTTCAAAGGCTATCTACTTTGGCCATGTTTCACAAAAAGAACTTGTAATGTGCCATGTGTCCAAAATGAATTTCAGCATTTAAAACTGCTGTTCTGACCTTGGACATTCTGCTTTCTTGTTTATTGGTGATGGTATTTTTAAAACATCATTTTAATTGATAGATTCAGGCTTGTAACTCTATTTTGGGAATGATATATATTTATTTGAACTAATATCCAGAAGAACACTGTTCACAAGACTTAATTTAGTCTTAAATTCTGTGCCTTGTTACTCTGTTTAATGATGCTAAGCTATTTAGAAGTAACTAAATAATAAATCTGTAAGCTTAGATGTCCTGTTGATAATCAATTGACTTCTACCTTCAAGAGATGGGAAATTAATGGACTCTATCTTTTGCTGTGACAACAGATTTTACTCAGTTCTTTACAAATTGCTGTGAAGAATTCTTATACCTTCAATTAGCTGGGATTTCTTGACAATGTTTTTAACTTAAGGAATTCCTATTCTTCAAGACATGGGTTTATGGTATGTGCACTTTGCTGGTACATTTTACTCACACAGTGGCTTGAGCCATGTTTAGGTCTATTACTCACTTTGTTTTTCCAAGCCCAAGTATCTTTCATTCTTATTCAGAATAAGTAGTTGGAGCTGTTAATTGCATTATTCATTCTTTTGCTTATTTATTTTGTGTAGTATATCAGGATATTTGCATGTAAAGAGCCCTAAAAATAGCTTCTTTCTAAAGTGAATTTTTATAATATAATGCCAATTATTTTGATTTTTATTCAGCTGTCGGAAACCATTCATCTGTTTTATTCAAACTATTTTTCATTACTGAAAATGAGAATATATTTATTAACTACCACTAGTACTTTTTCTGGTATAAAAAGTGTTGCTATTTTTATACAAAGAAACTTCTGACCAATTAATTAGAATGTATGTCCATATTATCAAGAATGTTTATCTCTACATTTGGAAAGAGAATAAGAACACTTTTCCGCTTCTTCCATGTAAATTCTTTGCAAGCCTCGTTCCATAGCTAACGTGAGCTTTAACAAATCATCTTGAGAGTAAATTGCTCACTGATAATAGATGATGAAAAACTCTAAGTATTCAGTGCTTTGTAATCTTTTCTTTTGAAATGATGAGTCATTAGCAGAAAATGATAGATAAACCATTATATCATTAAATAGTTAATAAAATTAGTTGTGATATAGTTTTCAGGAGAGTATAGCAAGCAGCATTTCCAACCTTGTCATTAGTTTTTGGAGTGCATTGTTGGCTGAAGCAGGATTATGGGTCAGATGATTCCAATCAAATTTCAATTACATATAATTAATTAAGCCAAGGAGTCAGGATCAGAGACAGAAAAAAATGAAAAATCAGTCCTTGAGAACAACAATTGAGAGGCTAAAATCCAGAGGAGGAGACAACGTGTGAGATGCAGGCAATACCAGAGAATTCTCAAGAAGAGGGGTAGCAGATTCACCTGAGGCTGTAATATCATAAGAAACATTTTGACTGGGACCAGCATCTACAAATCTACAATTTAGGTTTAAGTTTTCCCTTTACTCACCTGCTTATAGGAAAAGCTCTAAGAGATCATAAGTACACGTTGAAGGAAAGATAGCAGTATGATAAGAGGTAAATTAAGAAGGTTACCATTCTGCTATGCAACTCAGTGCCTATAGTGATTGGAAGTTAAGTATGACAGCTGGTCATTAGGGACCTACTAGCAATGAGGTAAAAAATTAGGCTGTGGTTTATTCTGAGTGATAGACATTACATAGGCTGCAATATAGTAGAGCAGAGAAGTGTATGAAGGGAGCTCAGGGGAACTTCCTGGATTGGCCTGTTGTTCTGTAATGGCCAGAAATAAGGTATAATGTACCATTATTGGAAGTATACAAGTAGAGAAACTGAGAGCTCAGACCCCTCAAGAATGAAAATTAGACCATACCACACAGGAAAACAACCCAAATAGCAAATAGTCAACTACTGGTGGTATTGATAGGTACCAGGAAAAAAATGGTGTTAAAAAGTCTTATAAAGTATATATTTTATGTATATTTAATGCAAACAGGATTGAGTATGGAATGTCTAAATAGTAATGTCCCAAACTAGTTTGACTTGGTCAGTTGTAAACTATATTTGATTGTGTTACTCAGTAAGTATCAGAGCACTTTACAAAAGGAAAACCTTTTAAATTTGGATTCTAAGTAGGAAAAAACTACCAGCAAAAGTGAATATAAATTCTTGTCTCCTGTCTGTCAACCCCTACACTGCCCTAAACTCTTGTCACTGTATTCATAACCATGTGGTATATTAGGGAAAGAATATAGCCACTTAAAAATCCATGAGCACAAAATGCTCACGTTAAGGAAATATACTATTCTCATCACTTAATCCTCATTCTCCATCTCTATCCCTCTCCTCAGGTCTTTTGTTCTTACTTCCATGGCCTATAAAATTAGCATGTGTCTTAAATCTCTTCTATTATATGCTGAGCACTGACATCATTAATCAATTATGGCATGCTTCCCAATTAAGCTAGACTAGCTACACACTCCTCAACATGGTGCTCCAGATAGTTACTACAAATTGTGAAATAAGACAGAGAAAAACAAATACCACATGATTTCACTTACATATGAAATCTAAATAACAAAATAAATGAGCAAACAAAAGAGGAACAAACTCATTGACACAGAAAACAAATTGATGATCACCTGATGGGACCAGGATTGGGGGGATAGGTCAAAATGATGAAAGGGGTTAAGAAGTGCAAATGAAAGGATGTTTGTGGGATTTTGAAGGGAATTGTATTAAATCTCTATATTGCTTTGGGTAATATGGCCATTTTAATAATGTTGAGTCTTCCAGTCTATGAACATAGAATATCTTTCATTTCTTTGTGTCCTCTTCAATTATTTTTATAGTGTTTTATAGCTTTCTGGGTACAAATCCCTCACATTCTTTCTTAAGTTAATTCCCAAGTATTTTATTGTTGTTGCAATCACAAAAGGTATTGATTCTCTCATTTCTTTTTATGAGGTTATGTTGTTTGTATATAGAAATGCAACTGATTTTTGTACATTGATTTTGTATCCTGCAACTTTATAAAATAGATAAAACAATGATCAGATTTCTATGGAACCACAAAAGACCTGAAATAGCCAAAGCTATCCTACATGAAAATAGTTAGGCTGGAGGTATCATGCTCCTTCATTTCAATTTATATTCAAGTATCTATAATGAAAAAATTTCCCTAATAGATAATGAAGTTGAGTATTTTCTCATATGTCTGTTGGCCATTTGTATGTCTTCATGGGAGAAGTGTTATTCACGTCCTCTTTTTAATTGCATTGTTTGTTTTTTTGTTGTTGATTTGTACTAGTTATTCATAATTTGAGATATTAGTCCCTTATCAAATGTGTTGTTTGCAAATATTTCCTCTCATTCTGTTGGTTGTCTCTTTGCTTCATTGATGATTTCTTTTGCTATGCAGAAGCTTTTTAGTTTGATAATAGTAACATTCATTTAATTTTGCTTTTACTTCTTTTGCCTTTGAGGTCAGGTTAATGAAGTCCTCCTTGAACCTGAGGTCTACGCATTTAGCACCAATGTTTTCTTCTATACAGTTTATTGTTTTGGGTCTTATATGGAGGTCTTTAATCCATTTGAATTAATTTTAGTATAAGGTAACAGTTCACAGTTCAGATTCATTTTCTTGCATATGGTTTTCCAGTTTCCCCAGCACCATCTACTAAAGAGGCTTTCTTTTCCACATTGTATATTTTTCACTCCTTTATTTAAAATTATCTGTCCATATTTTTGTGGATTTATTTCTGGGTTTTTGATTCTGTTCCATTGGTCTATGTGTCTGTTTTTCTGCCATTACCAAACTGTTTTGATTTTTGATGCTTTGTAGTATAAAGTGAAATTGAGCCTTCTGTGTATTACTCAAAAATGTTAAAATCTTAGTTCACAAAGACTTATGTACCCCAATGTTCATTGCAGCATGGTTCATGGTGTCCAAGATATGAAAACAATGAAAGTGCCCTGTGATAGATGACTGGATAAAGAAGCTGTACTACTTATACATATGAGAAAAGATAAAATACTGCCAATTATGGCAAAGTGAATGGACCTTGAGATCATCATGCTAATTAAAATGAGCCAGACAGAAAAAGCCAAGAACCATATGACTTCACTCATATGTGGAATATAAAACTGAAAGCAACAATGAAACAAAACTCATGGACACAGTCAACAGTTAGTGGTTACCTGAGGGTAAGGAGGGAGAGAGGGTGGGAGAGGAGAAGGGGGAATCAAATATATGGTGATGGAAAGAGAATTTACCCTCAGTGGTGAACACATAATGCAACATATAGATGATGCACTATAGAGTTGTACACCTGGAACCTATGTAATTTTTGCTAGCTAATGCCACCCCAATAAATTTAACAACAACAAAAAAAGTGACCAGTTATAAAAATAGTCACAGGGATATAAAGTAGTGCATAGGGATTATACTGAGTAATATTTTAATAAACACGTATGGTGTCAGGTGGGTATTAGACTTACTATGGTGATCACCTTGTAAGTTGTATAAATGTCTAATCACTTTGTTGTACACCTGAAATGAATATAATATTGTAGGTCAACTGTAACTGAAAAATACGTTTTAAAAAATTGTTTGGGTGGGAACCTCAAAATCTATTTGATATCTTTGGTCCATAGCAGGGTTCTCCAAACTTTTGGCTTTCTTGGGTCCCACTGGAAGAAGAATAATTTTCTTGGGCCACATATCAAATACACTAATACTAATGATAGCTGATGAGCTAAAAAGTTCTATGCATAATTTTCATAATGTTTTAAGAAAATTTATGAATATGTGGTGGGTTGCATTCAAAGCTATCCTGTGCTGCATATAGCCTGTGGGCTGCAGGTTGGACAAGCTTGGTCTATAGCAGGCACTGTCATGTCCAGCACAACTTGGGCAGTTGGAAAACGAGAAGGATGGTGCAAAGTGATGAAAGACAGTCGCCAAAAATATGTTTCAAGCAAGGCCAAGGGACTCCAGCCTCGTGGACTGAAAGAGCCGACACATAGCTTTTATTGATGAGCATTCAAGGAAGTGAAACTGGTTATTATGTGTTCTATGAGTTATGTTGTCTAGCAGCCTTCTTTTTTCTGAAAGTCCCCATTGTGGTTCAACATGCATTGTATTTCTATAAGAACATATCACCCCGGACTCCGTGTACCAAAACCACCCCAGGGGGTTGACTTGGTACCTAAGTCATTCTGGTTGGAGGATGACTGATATTCTTTTTCAGGTCACCATTGGAACAGTGTTGGACACAAGGCAGCCAGAGGGTTGGTGATTAACCTCAGAGAGGGTGAGGGGCTGTGCCTCACTTCTGTAGAGCTCAAGGTCTCACCTGGTGGCCCCTATGCAACTGTGCTTGTTTTAGGTTGTTCCTTCCTTGAGGAATCTTACCCGTCATTGACTAACCAGCCATCTTCTGGTGCCATACAGGATGATATAAGATATTCTATGCCCCTGTGGCCTTCATGCTTAGCTCCTGCCTTAAGATGTCATGGGGAAATGCATGAGGGGACAGAAGGTTTGACAGTTGTAAGGCAACATCCATGTCCAATGCATGGCTCAGGATGGCTTTGAATGTGGCCCAACACAAATTCTTAAAACATTATGAGATTGTTTGTGACTTATTTTTAGCTCATCAGCTATTGTTAGTGTTAGTGTATTTTATGTGTTGTCCAAGACACTTTTTCTTTTTCCAGCCAAAAGATTGGATACCACTGGTCTATAGTATCAGGAAGAATTAGATACAGCTATAGGAAAGCCTAATCACCTGTTCACCCATTTCTTAGTGTGCTAAAAGCAAAAGTATAAGGGTAGACACTGTGCCTGTATATTCTAATGCTAGCAGACAAAAAATGCATGAAAAGTGAGGGCAGTAGAACAGAGAGCAAAACAATCCATTAACTAAATGAGGACAATGTTTTTTTCTAAATCACCCAGTACCAGGAAGTTCTGTTTAATAAGCACTCATAGTGTTAAATCAGTAAGTTAGTATCACATTTGATAACAGTGACCAATTAAGAAGTACTAGGAAGTGCAATGATATGGCTACTCATTATCCAGAGGAAAGTTAGGGTGATTAAAATAAAAAATGCTACAGCATGCTTAGAATGTACTTCATGTAAACTATGGGATCATAATACAAATAATTAATAAAAATACACCATTAAGAATACCTGAAGACAGGAAAAAATAGACAAACTCAACAACTACCTTTAATATTAATCATCAGTAATTTTCATTTTCTCAACTTTGAGATACAGGAACCATGACACTAACCATCAGCATCAATAAAATTAAGATTCTTCAGATACTGTTTTCTTTTCCAATTCCACCAGCCTCAATAGCCCCACACTTTCTGAAAACACAGGAAGGAGAAAGTTCTCTATACTGCTCACATCTGATAGGAATCAGGAGCTAAATTTTCATAGACCATTTAAATTCAGAGGATACTTTTTGTCTCAGCAATGTTGCAAAGGATGGATATGGTGCTTAAAAGAAATCAGAACCCTCAACTTCAAAACTATTCCATTAGCAAATCACATACCAATACAAACTATGAAGCAGGCAAATGAAATGTTTCTGAAACTCCTTCCTGGGAACCATCTTATAGCATGCCTATGAGCCAAAAAATTAAGCATAGTCTTACAATATTGTTTTTAACCTAAAACAATAATATCCAGTTTATTCACCTTCTCTTATGACTGTCCTTGGTTTGGGAGACTTTTAGTAGTAACCAAAAGGTAAATTCATGCTTAAGAACCAAAGAGGGTCAAACTATGTCCTGAGTATTTGAAGACAATTTTAATGAAGAACAACCCCACCAAATACATTCTGCAATGGTTACTTCCCCAAGTAAGAAATATGTAGTATGTATGTATGTATGTATGTATGTATGTATTCAATTAGTTTTCAAAAAATGTATACTGATTCCTACTGTCCAGGTAGATTCCATCTAGATCAGGTTTGTTCAACTTGTGGCCCATGGCCATATGCAGCCCAGGATAGCTTTGAATGTGGCCCAACACAAATTCGTAAGCTTTCTTAAAATACTATGAGATTTTATTTTTGCAATTTCTTTTAGCTCATCAGCTATTGTTAGTGTTAGTGTACTTTATGTGTGGCCCAAGACAATTCTTCTTCTTTCAATGTGGCCCATGGAAACCAAAAGACCTCTGATTTAGATGCTGGGGATACAGGAATAAACCAAAAAAAAATATATATATATATAGGCTTCTGACTTCATGTAGGCCATAGACAATAAGGGAAGACAGACAATAGGCAATAAACATTATAAATAAATAATATATAGTGTGTCAGAAAGTGATAAGGGCTACAAACAAAACAACAGGAAAAGAGGGGCAAGGGGAATTTGAGCTAATGGAGGTTGGGGTACAAAGTTGTGGTACTGAAAAGGTGACATTTGAGTTAATATTTAAAGTAGTGATAGTATGCCTTTTGGATATCTGGGGTAACTGCTATAGGCATGCAGGAAAAGTAGAGAACATTCTTGATATCATGAAAGAACAACAAAATCAATGAGATGAAATAAAGTGAATAAAGGGGAGAGTAAAAGAAGATGAAGCCAGAGTAGTAATAGGGAGGGCCCAAAATTATGTAAAGTTATATAAGTCACTTGGCTTTTATTCTGAGTAATTTGGGGAGCCATTGCAGGAGTTTAAGCAGAGTTACTAAATGACCTGCTTTGTATTTAATAGAAACATGCTGGGAGTACCACTTGTGGTATGTCTGAGTATTGTCATGCCCAGAGTGATGCATGGTTTGAAACCAATTCTTAATATTTGACATTGTGCATTTTCTAAGGTATCTGTTAGGCTGTTCTTTTCCTTTTTTGCTGCTGCCCACTTTTTGTACATGTCACTGGGAGCTAGGATTCCCATTAGAAGATAACGAAGCAAGGGTGAGAATGGGTGACCAATTTTAGTCCTAAAATGTGACACTTTTTCACCACTTTGCACAAAATGTTTTACAGAAGAGGTTGAAGTTATTGGACAAGGGAAACATTTGAAAATTATCTGGGTATTTTCTACCTCCATATTCTCCTTGTGCTTATTTAGTACTTGACTGTGCCTTCTAAATTAATCCCAAACAAAAGTAAACAGTCAATGAAAGACATTGTATCCTAATTATTATAATTAAAATCTAAATTCAAGTTAAAATGTGCTTCTTAAATCACCCTAGAGTTTGATTAGAAATGAGAGTAATGGTGATGCAGTAGGCTACTGACAAGTCCTTCATAAAATTATCATCAATATCTATAATGATTTTGACATTTTATCAAAGCTCAGGAGGAAACTGAGCACTTATATATTGGACTTGAAAAATCACAAGTTCCCAAAATGTACTCAAGTGACTATAGCTGCAATGCTTTGAAAGAGAAGAACTGTAGTGGGTGTGCATCACAACTAAAATTACAACAAGTGTTAATATGTCAGTTGCAAAGTGACAGGTCTTACACAAGGTGCTTAATGTTAGTGAGTAATATTTCACTTGGCCAGTGTGGCCAGAAAACTTTGAAGATGTGTGCTTATTCTAGAAATGAGCTACTTAAAAAAAGAGTCCAGAGAAAGCTATTGTAGTTTAAAAAGCATCAAAATTATTTCACTATTGTGTTAGTAATAATAAAGCAAGTACCATTTATTTGGTGCATATGATATGAAAGGCACTGTATACCAAAGTCTGTACCTGTATTATCTCCTTTGTCTTCAGTTTAACTACATGAGATTGCTCCATTTACTAATGAAAAAATAAAAGCTCAGGTATGAAAAACTAGGATTTGAACTCAATATCTATCACATTCCGCAGGCCAGTTTTCTAACCTTTACTTATTACATGGGTGTTGTGTCATAACTAATATTGACTACTGTGTAACCTTGGAGAAGATACTTTCTATCCCTGGAAATTAATCCATCTGTAAAATGAGGGGACTTGACTGTAGGTTTTCCTATCTCAAAAGTCTTTTAAGGAAGAATGGATATATAATCTCTTTGCATGCGGTAAAGTGTTACAGAGGAGTGGTGGGGAGCACCTGATGTGAAAAGGGTGTGAGCTTGGAAAGAACTTAGAGCTTGAATGGGTACTCTTGCTCTGTGATGTGAGCCCCCCTCTACTTCTGGCCAGTTTATACCTTTCTCATCACTTTTTCTGAAATTCTGGGCTTTAGAAATCCTTAGAGCAAGCTTATCTGACCCATGGCCCATGGGCCACATGCATTCAACCCAGGATGGCTTTGAATGTAACCCAACACAAATTCGTAACTTTCTTAAAACATTTTAAGATATTTTTGTGACCTTTTTTTTTTAGTTTATCAGCTATCATTAGTGTTAGTGTATTTTCTGTGTGGCCCAAGACAATTCTTCTTATTCCAATGTGACCCAGGGAAGCCGAAAGATTGGACACCCTTGTCCTAGAGGGAGGAAAAAGAATATCTGAATACAAGGAGAGAGGGTTCTCTTTTATCTTTTCGTTTTCTTAGCACACTAGCCTCTGAAAGTGAGCACATCTTAATGTCCTGGATCTGAAGGAATGAAGATAAGGAGAAAGCCCTACAATAAGAGTCAAGAAACTAGCAGTTGAGGGGGGTCATCATGATGGCAGCATGAGAGGAGACTCTAGAAATCTCTCCTAGAAAATACAACAGATAAAAGACAAAAATCTGACCACAGAATCAGTGCAGAGCCTCAGCTGAGAGAATGACTCATCACAAGAAAGTACCAAAAGGTCAGAGAAAGGGAGGTGAGCAGGAGAAGAGGGCAGATTCAGCTGTAGTTCATGACCAAGAGCCTGGCAGAGGAGGAAGTGAGCTGGCAATCAGGAACACTGGCTGAAGCACAGCACAACCCCAGGCAGCTTGGAAACAGAACTGATAAGGGCACAAGCACGGTGGCTAAAGCAGGAGAAACTCTGGGTAACCTAGGCCCTGAACATACAGCCTTGGGCAAGTTAGGGGTGAGCAGAGGTGCCCTACATGGTGCATTACATGGCCCTGGGCAGACTAGGGCCATAGCTACAGGGTGTGTGCAGGTACAGGTGAGGGCCTGGAGGAACTCAGAGCCAGGAGCCAAGGGTTGAAGCAGTGCTGATCCAGCCACAGGGTAGCCCTGGGTGCACTGGAGATTGAGAGACAGGGGCCGTGGAAATGCTGACCAGGAAAGATCACAATCCCCAGTGAGGTGTGGGCTCAGGAGAAGGGAGTAAGACAGACAGAAATGTATGCATTCACAGCAGCTCATTCTGCTTTTGGAAGGCAGATAAGATTGGATTGCAGCTGAAACCAGTGCCCAGGACAGTGTGCATTCTTGGGTCACACAGCGGTTGCAATCATCACTGCCCTCACAGCCAGGCAAAATCTGTGGGCGAAGAGCCTGGTGGCTTCCCCCAACTTTCTCTGAAGGCTCACATCCCCAATTCTACCTACAGCCTGCAGTAAGCTACAAAAAGGAAAGCTGCCACTATGGGGTTCTATTAAAAAGTCTACACCTGCTTTTCTTCTAAAATAAACCTTGCCCCCACCCTTTCAGCTGAAACTGGCAGGGGGACTCAGGTAAACTGCAACACACAGGCACTGCAGAAGCAGCCACAGGGTGGACCTGGGTAAGCTGAAGACTGAGGTACAGAGTCCATGGAGGCACTGACCAGTAGATATCACAGTCCTAGGCAAGTGTGGGCTTGGGAGAGGAGAGAAGGACAACCCAAGAGTGTGCATTTGCAGTGGCCCTTTCTTCTCTTGGCAGGCAGATCAGATTGGATTGTGGCTAAAACCAGTGCCCAGGACAGTGTGTGTTCTTGGGTCATGCAGAAGTTGCAACCAGCACTGCCCTCACACCTCACAGCTAGGTAAAACCTATGGGCATGGAGTCTGGTGGCTTCCCCTGACTCTCCCAGAGCTTGCCTCTCCAATCCACCTGCAGCCTGCAGTTAGTCACAGAGTGGGAGACTGCCACTTCATGGTGCCATCAACAAGGCTGCATCTGCTCTTTTCCCAACAAACCCCACATCCACTCTTCTAGCTGAAACTGACAGCAGGGCAGGGAAACTGCAACACAGGCACAACAGCTCCCACCTTCACTGGGATTCCAGAGGCATAGAATATTATCACCTACCACATCCTCTCCAAAAAGAAGTGCACTGAGATTAAGGCAACTGGATCAAAGTACAGAAGCCCACCTCAGGGAATCTCACAGTGTGAGAAGACTGAATATATAAGAGAAAATATTGTAAGACACAGCAGCAACATCAACTGGGAAGCAAAAGAAAGACCCCTTCTGTCCAGGAAGACAACAATAAGTACCCTAGGGAACAAAGCTGCATACACACACACACACACACACACACACACACACACTGAAATTTCTCCAGAAGTGAACTGGAAGATATGAAATTATATGATATAAATGACACAGAATTCAACACTACAATTCTAAAAAACTGAGATCAAAGAAAATTGACAGAGCACAGACAGGGAGCTAAATGATCTCAGAAAGGAAATTTGTGAACGAAAGGAATACTTTAACAAAGAAATTGGAACTATTAAACAAAACAAATTCTGGAGTAAACAATGCAATAAAAGAAATGAAAATGGAATTAGCTACCATCGAATGTGGGGTCGATGAGATGGAGGAAAGAATTAGTGATTTAGAAGATAGGAATATAGAATTGTCTCAGAATAAAAAAAGGGAGATTTGAGAGTCAAAAGAAATGAAAAAGGCTCCTGAGCCACTTTTTTTGCTTGAGCCCGCTCCTACCTCTTTGGACTGTACTTTCCCCTCAATAAACTTATCTCTTTGTTTCACCACTTAAAAAAAAAAAAAACAAAAAAAAAACGAACTAAACAAAAAAAAAAAAAAAAAACAAACATCTGACACCATTAGAAAGAACAACATAAGAAGAAGCAGAGCCAAAGTCCAAAGAGGGCTTACTCAAACAAATAGTAGAGAACTTTCCAAACCTTTGGAAAAAACTGGAAACCCTAATTCAAGAATACAGGACACCTAACTGTCTGAATTTTAGCAGACTTTCTCCCAAACACATTCTACTGAAAATGTTAAAGTTCAAAGACAAAGAAAGAATCCTCAAGGCAGCCCAAGAAAAGAGAATCATAACTTATAAAGGAAAGCCCTTGAGGCTATCATCAGATTCCTCAGCAGCAACTTTATAAGACAGGAGGGAATGGAATGAAATATTCAAAATACTGAAAGAAACAAATTACCAGCCAAGAATAATCCTGCAAAGTTATCCTCTAGATATGAAGAAAGAATAAAGACCTTTCCAGACATACAGGGAAGCTGAGGGAATTCTCTAACACAAAGCCAACATTTTAGGACATACTGAAGGAGGCTCTTTGACCTGAAATAAAAAGTCAAAATAAATGGGGAAAAGTTAGCACAAAAAACAAACAAACAAACAAACAAACAAAAGAACAAAAGTAAAGATTTAAATTTCCAAAACAGAATGGAGATAAGAAGCATGCTTAAGCAAAGGAGCTACTACATATAAGAATCTTTCTTTTTCATAAACCTCATGGCAATCTCAATAACAAATAAACAAACAACAACAACAAAAAACTCAGAACAAAAACACATAATTAAAAAAAGGATAAAATAGAGGAAAAATCATAGAACGTCATTAAACTAAAAAAAAAAAATAAACTGACAGTGAGAATAACACAAAAGAAAAATCAAGACAACAAGCAACCAACAATCAGAAGATAAAATGGCTATAGGTAATCCTCATATCAATCATTACCTTAAGTGTAAATGGATTGAAATCACTAATAAAATGGCACAGAGTAACAGACTGGATTAAAAAACAAAACTCATCCATATGCTGTCTTCAAGAGACACACCTTAGCCACAAGGACAAATATAGTCTCAAAGTGCAAGTGTGGAAAACAATATTCTAAGCAATGGCATGCACAGAAATGCAGGAGTAGCCATTCTTATATCTGATGAAACAGACTTCAGGATAAAAAAGGAAATAAGAGACAAAGATGAACATTTCATAATGATAAAGGGGACAATACAGCAAGAAGACATGATACTCATTAATATATATAACCCCCATCAGGAAGCACCAAAAATTGCAAAGCAACTACTAACATATCTAAAAGGAGAAACTGACAAAAACACAGTTATAGAAGGAGACTTAAACACCCCCTTAACAGCCATGGACAGATCATACAAACAGAAAATAAATAAGGAAATATCAAGTTTAAATGATACATTACAGCAATTGGACATAATAGACATTTACAGGGCACGTCATCTCACAACAAAAGACTATACTTTCTCTTCTAGTGTACATGGAACATTTTCAAGGATATACCATATGCTAAGACACAAAAGTATCCTCAGCAAATCAAGAAGATTGAAATCATGCCAAGTGTATTTTCAGACCACAACACTTTGAAATTGGAGATCAACTGCAAAAAGAAGGCAGAGAAGGCCATATATACATGGAGATTAAATAATGTGCTATTAAAAATGAGTGGATCAAAGAAGAAATGAAAGAAGAGATTAAAAATACATAGAAGTTAATGACAATGAATATGCAATGTACCAAAACTATTGGGATGCAGTGAAACAGTAATAAAGAGGAAATTTATATCATTACAGGCCAATCTTAAAAAACAAGAAATGTCACAAGTAAACAATCTAACATCCCGTCTTAAAGAACTAGAGAAGGAAGAACATAAAAAGCTCAAATTCAGCAGACGGAAGGAAATAATAAAAATTAGAGCAGAACTCAATGAAATAGAGAACAGAAAAACAATAGAAAAAAATTAATGCAATGAAGAGCTGCTTCTTTAAAAATAAATAAATAAAATTGACATATCTCTGGCTAGACTTACCAAGGGACAAAAATAAAAGGCACAAATAACCAAAATTACAAATGAAAAGAGAGAAATTAAGACTGATTCTATAGAAATACAAAAAATTATGTGAAAATATTATGGATTAAATGTTACCAATTTAAAAACCTCAAAGAAATGGACAAGTTTCTAGAAACATATAGTCTACCTAGGCTGAACCAAGAAGAATTGGATCATTTAAATAGACCAATCAACAGTAAGGAAAGTAAAACAATTATCCAAAACATTCCCAAAGACAAAAGCCCAAAACCAGATGGTCTCACCTATGAGTTTTATCAAGCATTCAAAGAGGAATTAATGCCTATTCTCCTAACACGCTTTCAAAAAAATTAAAGATAAGGCAATGCTTCCCAACTCATTCTATGAGGTCAACATAACCCTGATACCAATGCCTGATAAGGATAATGCAGAGACCAATATCTCTGATGAACACAGATACAAAAATCTTAAATAAAATACTAGCAAATAGAATACAAGAATGCATTAAAAATATTATATACCACAATCAATTGGGATTCAACCCAGGGGCATAAGGATGGTTCAACATATGCAAATCAATCAATGTGAAATACCACATAAACAAAATAAAAGATAAAAATCATATGACTTTATCAATTTATGCAGAAAAAGCAGTTGACAAGATACAATATTGATTTATGATCAAACCACTGAATAAAATGGGTACAGAAGGAAAGTACCTCAACATAATAAAAGCCATATATGGCAAGCCCTCAGCTAATATCATACTGAATGAGGTAAACCTGAAGCCTATTCTCCTAAAATCAAGAAAAAAGCAAGTATGCTCCCTCTCAGCACTGCTATTCAATACAGTACTGGAAATTCTAGCCAGAGCAATCAAGCAAGAGAAAGGAATAAAAGGCATCAAAATTGGAAGAGAAAAAATTAAACAGATACTATTTGCAAATGATGTGATCCTTTATGTAGAAAATCCTAAAGAGTCCATCAGAAAACTTAGAAACAATAATCAAATACAGTAAATTTGCAGGATACAAAATCAATATACAAAACTTAATTACATTTCTATATATTAACAATGAAATTTTAGAAAAAGAGATGAGAAGAACAATACATTTTGTGTTCACAACAACAAGAACAAAATACCTAGGAATATACTTATCAAAAAATGTGAAGGACTTACACACTGAAAACTATAAGACACAACTTAAAGAAATTGAAGATGACACAAAAAAATAAAAAGATATTCCATGTTCTTGCATTGGAAGAATCAACATAGTTAAAACTGCCATATTACCCAAAGCAATATACAGATTTAATGCAATTCCCATCAAAACCCCACAGACATTCTTTGAAGAAATAGGTAAAAAAAAACATCAGATTTGTATGGAACCACAAAAGACCCCGAATCGTCAAGGCAACCCTACATAAAAAGAACAAGGCTGGAGGCAACACACTCCCCCGATTTCAATCTATAGTTCAAAGTGTCAATAATCAAAACAGCTTAGTATTGGCAGAAGAACAGACACACAGACGAATGGAACAGAATTGAAAACCCAGAAATAAACTCACAAATATATGGACAGATAATTTTTGACAAAGGAGCAAAAAATATACAATAGGGAAAAGAAAGTCTCTTTGGTAAATGGTGCTGGGAAAATTGGAAAATCACAAGCAAAAGAATGAATCTGAACTGCCAACTGTCACTGAATACCAAAATTAACTCAAAATGGATTAAAAACCTCCACATAAGACCTGAAATAAACTGTTTGGAAGAAAATGTTGGTACTAAACTTAGACCTCAGGTTCATGGAAGACTTCATGAACTGACCTCAAAGGCAAGGGATGTAAAAGCAAAAATAAATGAATGGGACTATATCAAACTAAAAACTTTTGTATAGCAAAAGAACCCATCAACAAAGCAAAGAGACAACCAACCAAATGGAAAAAAATATTTGCAAAAAATGCCTCTGCTAAGGGGATAATATCTAAAATATATAAAGAACTTGTACAGCTCAACAACAAAAACCAAACAATCCAATTAAAATATGGGCAGAGGACCTGAACAGACACTTTTCCCATGAAGACATACAAATGGCCAACAGATACAAGAAAACACCTTCAACTTCACTAGCTATTAGGGAAATACAATTCAAAACCACAATGAGATATCACCTCACGTCTGTTAGAATGGCTATAATCAGCAAGACGAGGAGCAAGTGTCAGAGAGGCTGTGGAGAAAAAGGAACCCTCATATACTGCTGCTGGGAATGCAAAGTGGTACAATCACTGTGGAGAACAGTATGGGGGTTCCTCAAAAACCTAAGAATAGAATTCCCGAATGACCCAGCAATCCCTCTTCTGGGTATCTACCCAAATATCTTGTTAACCTCAGTAGGCAAGAATATGTGCACTCCATTGTTTATCGCAGCACTACTTATGGTAGCCAAGTCATGGAAACATGTTGGGAGCCATGCAGGTTGGCTTTAGGGAAGCATAACTTGTTTTGCTTTTTGTAGTGTTCCTTTCTGCAATCGAGGGTGTGTACTGCTCACTGAGGAATGTGGCTGATATGGCCAGTTCCTTGGGAGACACTAAAGAAAGAAGACTATCTGGGTACTTGAAAGAAATACCTTGGGAAACTGACTCCCTCTCGTTTACTCTGACCTTCACGTTAGCTGACAGAGAGTCAGGGATGGTTTATGATTTGTCCTTGAGTAAGATAATGCATATTTGTTTCTGCTGTACTGCACTGTCCTGTGGGGATATATTGGGGTGGAAAAATAAACTCGGGGCTGGTTGCTAAGAATGCTTCCAGTCCTCCTGGGCCCTCTTTGTCTCTTTCTCTCTTTGTTTCCTTAAACCTCGCCCCCCACTTCAGGTACTGTTCTCTGGAACGCCGAGGCAGGACCCCGGCAGAAACAATCAAAATTTCCTCTGATAATTGACTGGATAAAACAATTGTGGTACGTTTACACAATGGAATACTATTCAGCTATAAGAAAAGATGAAATATTGCCATTTATGAGAACGTGGATGGATCTTGATATGATCCTGGTAAGTAAAATAAGTCAGACAGAAAGAAAAACAAGAATTACATAATTCCACTCATATCTGGGACATAAAATTGAAAGCAACAAAGAAACAAACTCATGGACACAGTCAATAATTTAGTGGTTAACCTGAGGGTAAAAGGAGAGGAGGTTGAGGGAGAAGGGGCAGGGACACAATTATATGGTGATGGAAAGAGAACCGAATCTAGGTGATGAACACATAATACAATACATAGACAATATATAGTAGAATTGTACACCTGGAACCTATGCAATTTTTACTAATCAATGTCATCCCAACAATAACAATAAAAAAATGTGAAAAAAAAGAAACTAGCAGTTGAGAAATGCCAATGTGGAGGCAAAGAAAATACGGGGTCTGGAAGAAGTAACACCTTTTTGTACCTTTTTGGTAATTTATAACAAACCTTTTATTACAAAATTGTAAACATGTAATTCTGTAACAACAATATTTTAACCACTTAAAAAAGGGCGTTACTTCTGCTCGATACTGTATTTTATTTCTTCCCCTTTCTGCAACCATTAACAGATTTTCAATGTAAGTAATATAAATATAATACATAATGTGTTTTTAATATTTAATTTTATAGAAAAATTAGATTATATATATAAAACACAAAAATTAAAATTATCCACAATTCCACTGCTTAGAGAACAATTCTTAATATTTTCATGTATATTGTTCCAGAATTTTCTGCACTTGATCTTAGCCAAAAGGCTGGGAAGCAATTCCAGACTTTTCGAATGTCCAGATGTAAGAAAAAAAAAAAACAAAACACAACTAACTAGGCTATTATTACAGCATTTCGTAATCTGCTTTCTCATTGGAGGAAAACTTTATGATCTTCATAACTGTAATCTAGGGACTTAAGTGACATAGAAATGTATACTATACCTCTGTTCTTGATATTCAAGTCTGGAATACTTGTTACCAACACAACAAATTCTACTACAAGATATTCCTATGGTGGGTTTCAAAGAAATGTACCTGATGTATTATTCTCAGGCATTTTCCTTTCTCATTCAAATATTTCCAGAATGCTTCTGTTTCTCAGCACCTTTAGGCAGGAGTCTGGTGGGGCTGGGAAAACTAATCCCGCTATTCAGATTACTCTTTTATATAGTGATTGTTTGATAGTAGTAATATGACTGAAAATGGAAAATACAATATTTAGAATTCCATATTATCGTTCTTTGAGCTATGACTGGCAGCTCACTGTTTACTCACCAATTGTCTTTGCTGAGTACTTTTGAATCAGTTAGTGACTGATTATGTAGTTTTATTTCACATCACATCTATGAAAAGAAAATTCTTCAAGAGGGTAGTCCAAATTCTTTTTTTAATCTCAATTTGGCTTCTATCCTGAGAGATTTTTAAAAGAGCGATTGGTGTTATTTTGTGAAGCCATTGTTCTTTCAGGAGGGTTTCTTTAATTTTTAAGGGTATCTTTGGTCTTTTCAAGGTCAGGCCACTTTTAAAATACAATTTTCTTGAATATTATATTTTAGTCTTCTGAGAGAGGTAGGATTCACACTCCTCAGAAACAAAGATTTCTGAAAATGTTTTTGATGGAAATTATAGTTCACAATGATCAAAGTCTCCTCCCAATCTGTTACTTTCTTTGAAAAGCTTAAAAGCACATTGTTCCTCTCCTGAGTATATGCCCTAGGGAAATTCTCACACATCTGCATAGAAACCATGTATTGGAACATTTATTTTAGCATTATCAGTGATAGCAAAAAATATTGTGTTGTAATTGTTCTATCAATGAGAAAATAAATAAATTACATCTATTTGTATATGATAAACTATAGCTACATCCATCAGCATGGGTGAATCACAAAACCATCAAGCAAAAATTGCTGAATGATAAATATGGTAGGATACCATTTATATAAATTTTAAAACCATGCAAAATATATGTTTGGATAAACTAGGTTATGCTGCTTTAATAAACATTCTCAAATCTTAGTGGATTAAAGGCATGATATATCCAGCACAGATTATTTGGAGCTTCTGTTCATCTTACTGCAAGCTTCACTGATCACTTCAACCATGGGAAGCAGATAAAGTGACTTGTATCATAGTTCTTAAAAGTTCTACCTGGAAGTGACACATTTCATTTTCACTCACATTTCATTGTTCAAAGCAAGTCACATACCTACACAAAACTTTAAGGGGACAGGGAAGTCTAATCTTACCATGTGCTTTGTGGGAAAATCACCTTAAATATTTGGTGAATAACTCTAATAACTACTAGACCAAACAAGTATAGTAAAAACATACAGATTTGAATGGAAATATTGAACACCACGTTCAGATTAGTGATAACACTGCAGAAGGAGGGAAGGAAGGGTTTGAAATGGGGGGAGAAAGCTGGATAATTGGTTGTTGCCATTTCAGTTAACTCTCTACCCTTTCCCACTCTGCTCTGTGCCTGGGAAGGCTGACCTGTGTGGACTGCATTGATGGGTTCTCTATGTTCTCTTGCTTCAGGATGGGTTCAGACAATAGGAAATTTAGCAGTAGATAAGGGGAGAAGGAGAGAGAGGGGAGAGAGAGAGAGAGAGAGAGAGCGCAAAGAGAGAGAAGTATATTCTCCTGGCTTCTTCTCTGTTAGGTCACTTCAAACCGACTGTTTCTTGTTTGACCAGAGGTCTCTGCTACTCTTAAAGTGGCCAATTCTGCATTATTATTTCTTGGATTTGAGGCCCCTCTCCCTTTCTTATCCATTTGGGCTTAAGGGTGGTAACAGTTTAGTTGCTACTAGCTCCAATTTTCTGCACTATCCATTGTAGCTCTCTCACACCCACACTTTTTAAAATAGTCCCTTTTCTATCAAACTCTCCTGGAATGACCCTATACAGAGTCTGTGACAATGTTTCTTGTTGGGACCCTGATGGATAACTAAAAATAAACAGGGGATTTCTATAATGTTTATTTCATATGCTCACTTGCTAGCACATATGTGTTCATTATAATTATCTCTATGCTTTTTGTATGTATAAAATATTTCATAATTAAAGAACACACTGGAAAAATCAAGTCAAAATATACTGTAAACATTATATTGCCCTCCTCCAAAACCTTTAAAATGCCTTCTTTAAAAACCTATTCTATCAATAGTTTCTACAGATTAAAGTTGGTTTGTGTTCCTTTTTCCTGTATGATTTTTTTTGTTTCATAAAAAATATGTGTGTGTGTGTGTGTGTGTGTGTGTGTATGTGTGTGTGTGTATATAGTAGGAGTTCTGTTATGTGACCTCTGAGTGGTTTCTGGTTCCTCTGTGAAATATGTAATACTCACAGTACACACAAAGCTCATGACTAGTAGGTATCTCCCTCTGTGTCTCTGTGGTCCTTTTCTAGTGGTAGAGTTGTATGCTGATAAAGAATTATTTGTATGTGTTTATAAATATTTTGATATATTAATTAAGCTAGATATTATAATTATTTATTTAATAATCATGGAAACCAATGCAATATAACTGTATAAAAATGGTTGGTTTTGTTTTTGTAGGAATATTCAGAGTCTTGGAAAGACACAGTAAAGATAAGCCTTTA
>PVJL010011877.1:0-40346 GCA_004026885.1 Lyroderma lyra | reverse complement strand
CCGTCTCTGCTCCCTTCCCTCTCCCCGACTCGCCCCTTTCTCGCCAGCCTTCAGGTTTACTTGCGATTTGTGGATTTCTCAGCAGCCGGTTTGTCACTCAGGGTCCGCTTTCTTGGCTCCTGGTCGGCCGTTCAATTGTGTTTTCTGGGAGAGGCTTTAGGAACCTCCTCTCCAGTCGCCATCTTGTCTTCTCTCTCAATCTTTCTTATGTTTTGAATTTCTTTGTTAAATTGTTCTTTTTGTTCACAGAGTTCCTTTTTTATGTCATTTACATCTTTTTTTTATATTATTTATCTCAGCTATGGTGTTCTGCCAATAGGTTTTCATTTCTCTCACAGCCTTTAGAATGGCTGCTTTAAATTCTCCGTCACTTAAGTGAGTCCCTTCCAGTTATAACAGGCTATCTTCTAGGTGAATTTCATGTTCTTTCTGAGGAGTTTTAGTTTTTAAGGAATTCATCCTGTCCGCTGTGTTCTTCCTCTGCAGATGACTGGATAAAGAAGCTGTGGTACATATACACAATGGAATATTACTCAGCTGTAAGAAAAGATGAAATATTGCCATTTGCGACAAAATGGATGGAACTGGAGATCATCATGCTTAGTGAAATAAGCCAGACAGAAAAAACAAAGAACTGCATGATTTCACTCATATGCGGAATATAAAACTGAAAGCAAAGAAAAAAAGAAATGAACAAATAACCCATGGACACAATTAAAATTTAATGTTTATTTGGGGACGAGTGGGTTAGGGAAGGGAGAAAGGGGAGGAGGTGGGAGAGGAGGGGGGGAAGCTAAATATAAGGTGATGGAAAGAGAAGTCACATTAGGTGGTGAACTTATTATACATCAAGTTGACAATGCACTGTAGAATTGTATGCTTGAACCCTATGTAATCCTTGCTAACAGATGTCACCCTAATAAGAAAAATACATCTAAAACAAATTAAAATTATAATAAACAAATAAAAGCAATGGACCTAAAAAAATACATCTAAAACAAATTAAAATTATAATAACTAAATAAAAGCAATGGACCTAAATAAAAATACATCTAAAACAAATTGAAATTATAATAAATAAATAAAAGTAATGGACCTAAAAAAATACATATAAAACAAATTAAAATTATAATAAATAAATAAAAACAATGGACCTAAAAAAAATAATAGAAATATTCACACAGAGGACAGCATTGAATGTGTTGTACAGGAAAAAGTGCAGAGGGGCGTTCCTGATCTGGCCACTGCTGAAGAAATGTTGAGTGCAATGACATCCCCAGGTATACTTGAAACCCAGAGCTGGTATAGGTGAGAGTTCAACTACCAGGAATGCTGAGTCGTGTGCCAGACCCAGGTCATTCCAGGAACTGCTCCAGAAAGTAGCTCCCCACCCCCTCACCAAGAGTAACAGGTCTATCTGATGCTGATAAAACTGTAGCTCCTTAACCATTAGGTAGACTTGCAGCTCTGGCACAGCTGCTTTTGGTGGACACTCAGTGTTTGGATGTGCTTTGGCATTGGCTGGCTGCTATACTTGCAACTAGCTCCTCCGGACTTACAAGAGCAGGATCTGGGCTGTACTGTGACTCATAAGTTGGAGCTGCAGTGGGGGCAGGAGGAAAGCTGACCAATGTCCATTCTTACCAGGTGCATTTTAAACCCAGGACCCCTGACCAAGTCTCTCAAAAGTCACCTTTTTTGGGTGAACGCTGAAATTGCAATCTGAGACCTGTTTTTCAACCTGACCACTGGCAGTCTCTTTGGCTCTTTTTTGTGTTTGGCATCTAGCAATTCTATGGGCTCATGTGAACCTTCCCCAGTCTCTTCTAACCTTGAGGCTCTGTCTCCCTTTAATCCAGGTGGTCCCACTGAGTCAGAAGAAGTTAATCTTGGTGCTCCTGGTCAAGCCTCATCATATGACCTGCTAGCAAACCCAGAAGTCTACACTTGGAAGTGGCATGGCTAGTGTCTTGGATGGTGGCTTTGCCTGGCTATCTCTGGGCCCCGGTTTTAAAGGCACCTCCATGGCAAATCTCAGTGAGGTTCTTTGCTGGCACTTGGTGGTATGGCACGCATGCCTCTCACTCAGAGTGTAATGGAGTGGGTGTCCTCATTGAGTAGATCATCACCAATGTCCTATCTAGAACTTTGCAGTGACAGAGACCAGGAGCCGGTGTGCATGCATCAGAGCCCTTCTGCCCACCTGAACTTGAGTTCTCAGATAAGGCACAGGTTGTTAGCCCAGAGGGGAACTCAATGATGTGACATATTCCTGGAGGGCTTGGAATTAACCCTAGGCCAAGTTGCTCTGTCCTCCACATCCAAGCCATCCACCTTTGACCTGACATGTAAATTTGGCCATCCCCCTAGGCTATCAATCTCACCTCACCCAGCCTTTGCTCATTGCCTGAACTTCCACCACAACCACCACCCTACAAACACACAGGGAGGGGAGGTAAGGCTATCAAGGTGGGATGAGAGGGCTGTCCTGTCCTGGACTTGATGGCCTTGGGCCTTATTGTGTTACCTTTGGCTTTCTTCAGAAAATGTCCAGAAACATCTGGAATGAGACTTAAACAATACCCAAAGAAAGGGAAAGGTTCTAACTACAGGCTTACCTGAGACCACTGCCATGTAACCTGGGGCCACAACAAAAAACTTTTACTACATTGAATTTTATTAACTCAGTGAGTTTGGCAGAAGCTTCCTCAGAATATGGTTTCCTGTTTTCCAGGGTCCCAAGTTCTGTTGGACTCCATGATAAAAAAATTGAATTCACTGTCTGGGGTTCCCTACCTGGGCTACCTTCTAAGACAATACCTGTCCATGGCATTTCTGGCTTAGTGACTGCTCACATTTAACATCATGACAAGATTTTACACAGCAGCCCTAACACAGTCCACTCCACAGACTAGAAAGCCCTGGGTGCTGCTGAGACCCTAACTTTGAAAATCCAGAGTTGAGTTCAGGCTTTTCACCTACTGCTTACCAGTGATGTGACCCGGGACAAACATGTCCTATTAGGGCCTCCCTAGGCTCCCATTAGCACAGTGTTGTTTCTTCTAGCATGTACTTCACAGGCTGTCATTAGACCTTAATACACCAGTAGTTTCTTGAAACCCTGGCTGGATGTGTCAGAAGGCCTCAAGCACACATGTAACAATGAGACGATAATGGGAATTCTGAGCAGAGCACTGAACACATTTTGCACAGTTTGGATCTTCTCTGGCATCTAGTGACTCCCACTTACACTCTTGCTTGTGTTACAGAACGGTGGAAATCAACTTAAATTTCTTGGGCATACAATCATCTAGGGTCTACCTTTATGTTTAGTCTCTAGTCAAACTGCCTCATCTCGTTCTTTGTGGTGGGCAGCCTCACAATGGATGCCAGTGTGCCTACCTCCACATCAAATGTCCTTTTGCTAGCCTTTTTGCTTGAAGCTAGATAGAATTTTTGACTTGGTTGTAAAGTAAATAATAGAACAGGGCAAGATGATGGGCGTCATTTCTAACAGTAAGATATGGAAACTTTATGACTCTGCTTGTTCCCTCTATCTCTTGGTGTCTCCCTTTGTCTCAGTTTCCCTCTGTTACTATCTCTGTTTCTTGGACTCTGTTTCTCTCTGTGTGAATGTGTCTTAATGTTTGCCTCACTGTTTCTCTTTCTGTTTGTCTCTTTCTGTATCTTTGTAACCCTATGTTCTATTAAGGCAGGGTCACATAGTATAATCTGATAAATTAGGTTCCAATGCAACAAACAAACAAACAAACGAATGAATGAACAAACACATAATAACAGAAGTTTGCTGCCCAGAGAGAAAAGACTTGGAGCCCTGTTTGAGCTGAATCTCGCCAATCCATGCATGATGTAGCAAACAGACCTCTTTGAGTGTGAGCCTCAGTTGACAGAGAACCCCAGCATCCATGGAGACCTTGAGGAAGCAGCTCTCAGCTCTGCCGAGCCTGGCGCCTCAACATGAGGACTGTGATTTGGTCCACATTTGTTGCTGTAAAGGCTATGTGAGAGGGCTGGGGCCAGCCAGCAGACAACTAGCACATGATTGACCCCAAGGCTGGCCCTCTTGTATTCAACTCCCAGGTCCTTTCTAAGTCCCTGAGACTTTCCAAATCTTCTCTCTGGTCTAATTTATTTCTATCGTTGTTTCTGTCTTTTTGAGCACCCACACACACACTAGCAGATGGTTCTTTGACTGCTGTGAGAATGGTCATCTTGTCTTCAGTTCACACCAAAAATTTCACCATGGAGGCCTATCAGACATACCTGGTGTCAATGGTCCTCCCTACAGCACTCGCTGTGCTTTCACAGGAATTTGCTCTCGTGGTGACTTTATTTCCCACTCCAGGCTTCAAGCTGCAGGGTTGGGGGTTGAGGGGGCTAAGACAAGTGGTTATTGTCAGCTGTACCTAGGGTGAGTGCACAGACACCAAAGCTGAAAATCACTGTGAAAAGTTCTCAGAAATTCCTCTGGTCTGTGAGCAGCTTACATTGTAAAGATGGATGCTAATAATCAATTATGCCTGTTGCTCAGAGTGAGAAACACCCAAAATGACCTCTTGTTTGTCTTGAATCTTGGGACATTGAACATATTGGGGACAGTCTGCACCCTGGTGGTGAAACCTGGTACTTCATCCAAAGGCAGGAAAACCTGAAATCAAATCATGCTGCCTTGTCTGGGGTTCTCAAAGCTGTTGGTACACCAGCAACCAGGAAGAAAAGAGGCTGGGCCTACAGGCTTCAGGGATTTGTGCGAAGCCTCAGGAGCTGCTCTTTCTTCACTCTTTTCTCCACTGTTTGACTGTCCAATTCACTCATGAGGCCACTCACTTGAGTGTGGGTAAATGACTCTACACACTTTAAAATGAGGAACCTGAGACTCCAACTAGGCTGGCCTGGCACCTGGTTCCTGGGTGAGTGTTTCAGTGCTCTACCACATTTCTGCATGGCCCAAGCCTCTTAGCCTCTAAGATGCTCTCTGCTCTGAAAAATCTCTAGAAAATAGAAAGTATTTGCCAAGGACTTGGAATGCCCTGGGTCCTGATGAAGAACAAGTGAAAACAGGCTCTTCTGCAGGCTGTAAGAATCTTGCTGCCACTGTATCTATGCACATTATCTTAAAGGGAAGGAAGCTGAAACCTTCTCTTCAGAAGCCGCTCCACACTGTATGTGTCTGCTCCTAGTTACAGGTGCATGAGGTAGAGACACAGGAACCACATCTTGTTCTTTCAGGTGCCCAGGAAAGACACTGGTTTAGGCTCACGTTTTGCCACTTGCCTTTCTCTGCCCATCAGCCTAGCGACTTTCCCCATTCTATCTATGGGCAATTTGCATGATGCCCAGAGACTGGGTGTTCTTTCATCATTAGAGTTGCTTCTAGTCACTTACATTTGTCCATCTGATAACCTCTGGAGTGAGTACTTCCCTTTGTACCCCCAGGTGGGCAGTCGTGTGTGTGTGTGTGTGTGTGTGTGTGTGTGTGTGTGTGTGTGTGTGTGTTTGTGGTATGTCAGTGTACACACTATTGTGTGTGGAGCTGCTCAGAGAAAAAGACCCAACATGAGAGGTTGCTTCAGAATCTCAGAAGACTTCATTTTCAAAACAAAACCCATGGCCTGGTTGCACCTGCACCCAGTTTTAGATAGAAAAAATGGCAACGTAGACATAGCAGTTGCTTGATTCATAGGCCTGTGTACAATAACATCATGGTAATGCTCTTTCATAAGGCTTTTGGAGGAAGTAATGATACCCACCTATTATGATGCCTTGTTTATAAAAATTACATGATCAATGGTACCTGACATTAGGACTCTTTCTTTTAGTAAAAATCTGAATAAAACTATAGGCTCAGCAACCCGCAGTGTCCTCCACATTTTGATGAGTGTGAGTGTTTTATGAAGAAACCAGGAAGTTTCAGAGCCATGAAAGAAAAGGTCCTCATGCTTTGAAAAAACATGTGTGCTTGCTTACAATTGTGGGGTCTGGCTCTTTGACATGAAGCAGAAGGTTGAGCATCTGCATCTGTAGGTGCTGTCATTAGGTTGTGTAAGAAACTCTGAGATAGATTCCTAAGGGTGGAGATAAACTCACACTTCTTAATGTCACTATATTTCCCAGCACAGTGCTGGACACTCCAAATATTTGAGGAGCCCAGTCAAAACTCAGATGTCATGCCGTGACTGACCAGCACAGGTTGCACTGGGCTGGGGCTTCCAGGATCTTAGCGCTTGGAGAGAAAAAGATGGGGAGTGGCCTTGTCTTTGCTTGGGTGGGAGCATTTTAAAGGCAAACAAGGGCTCTGTTGGCTTGGATGTTTCAGAAGCATGTGGAGGCACAATAGAATACACAAATGATAGAGCTGCACAGCCTTCGCCTGGGTTCCCTGCCCAATGCCAAACTGTCAAGCCATGCAGGACTCAGCTACTACCACAGCCCACCAGTCAAAGCAGGAACCATAAGTGGCCAAGGGTTTTGCGGTCAGTTTAAGAAAATTCTCCTGCTTCCCGAGCAGGCCTAGGCACCACAGTCTTTAAGACTCTCTTTATTTTCCACATCTTAATCTTAGGTATTTGGGGGCACCATCTTCCCAGAGGTATGAGACCTGGCAGCGAGCACTGGGTTCATGGCTGAAGAGGAATAACCAGGAAAGAAGTCGCTGCCTGTGCATGGTCCAAGTGGTGTGAGCTTCCTGGATTGTGCAAAGGGATGTGTGCACTTTGATTTGCGGTGCTGCACCCCATTGGAGATCCTGGAACTTACCGATCCAAGTGCCTAACAGGGACCTTTCTTTTCCTTTTTGCTCCAACACAAACTCTGAATTTTATAAACAGGTGACTATACAAAACTTTGGAAACCTAGGTAGGCAACAATGGCAGCAACTTGTGGCTTCTCAGGTCTCAAATCATGTCATGGCAAGGGATCATACTACTTTACACTACTAGGGAGCTGGACTAGGGATGGGACAAAAGCAATGGAACTGAAGTCCAGGTGACACATTCACATTTTAAAAGGCTTGAAATAAGAAGTTACACTGCCTAGGAGCCTGGTTTACATTCTCTGAGACTTGGTTTCTCTGCTCCAGTGTTTTTCTTCCTAGTTATACTTGCACATAATTATACATTTTTATTTCAGGGAAGTTACCCTGACGCACTTAAGCTGATGATCACTGCAAATGGTTTGCAGGTGTACCTTTGCAAAACGTTTGCCGTGGCAGAAACTGTAAACTTGACAAGCTAGCCTGCCCTCTTTCCAACCACTCACCTGAGGTACACACACAGCCTTGGATGACCTCTCTTCACATACCTAGTGGGATTTTAAAGAACCAATGTCTGCAGCCTCTGGCAGAAGATTGGGAAGAGAGGAGAAGAAGAAATGAGCTTTTGCTGCATTTGTGATGTAGGTGGAGATGTTCATAGCAATGCTATGGTTTTCAAGTTGTGGGGACCAAGTTTTTCCAGAAAATGCCACCAGACAAGAGAAAAAGAAATAGGGATAAGGCACGAGTACAAATGGTAGCTATGTTGAGTGAATTGTCTACACTTCTGCCATGAGTTATAGCTAATTGTTTAAAAATTAATCTCATAGTAATTTATAGTCCATGTAATTATTTTAAAGTACAAATAATTTATTTTTATGGTTATTTGGGTTCGATATAAATGCATATTAGGTATTTCTGATAGCAAAAGTTGTAATTTTAGTGCCATCAGTTGTTTTGTTTTTAAAATTATATAATATACATCAGCTTGTATAACATAAACATCATATGTTCAAAATGATCTGAATTGATTCTCTTCAAATTATTCTGGGCTGAATGACTTCTTATAACTTTCATAGAAACTCCAATATCTTTTTAGTTTGTAAATGAGGTCACACTTTTCTCTTTTGGACATAGTAGTTATTGTATATTTTTATAAAAATAATCTGTATTATACTTTTAATTAATTTTTACCATACTGTATTTCATTTTGTAGTGGACTTTCTCTCTTGTTCGTTTAATATTTTATGTTTCAGAACATGTGCAACAAAATTGGCTAAATTATTTCATTTTAAAGGAACTGTATATATACACATGCTATTTCATTGCATTTGTTTAGGAATAAGTATCTGAAACTATAAATATATTCATATTATTTGAAAAAGTAATACTATGTTTAAGAAAATTTCCCTAAGCAATACACTATTTTTAAGTGAAAATCATTAGAAGTGAAGATCTTCATATAGCATTACATATTACAATAAAAATTAGAAAACATATAAAACAGTGGTTCTCAACCTTCCTAATGCCATGACCCTTTAATACAGTTCCTCATGTAGAGGTGAACCCCATAAAATTATTTTTGTTGCTACTTCATAACTGTAATTTTGCTACTATTATAAATTATAATGTAAGAGAAGAAGGCAAGATGGTGACTGGAGAGGAGGTCTCTAAAGCCTCTCCCAGAAAACACAATTGAACGGTTGCTCAGGAGCCAAGAAATAGGACCCTCAGTGACAAAACGGCTGTTGAGAAATTCACAAATCGCAAGTAAACACCTGAAGGGTGGAGAGAAGAGGGTGAGTGGGGGAGAGGGAAGTTGAGCAGAGACTGCAACAAGACACAATAGCTGCTGACTAATCCGAGCGGCTCAGTTCAGGGGAGGGGAGAGACCATGGGGGAGCTGGACATTGGAGCTGCAGCTGGGGACGGAGTTTGGGAGCCAGCCTCTTGAACTTTTGAGTGGTAAAATGGCTGAGAAAGGACTCTGAACTGCAAAGATGACACCCTAGTTTTGGCCCCCTGGAGACCTACAGAGGGCTGCAGTTCCTGGTCCCAGCCCAATGCAAAGGTGACTTTGCTGTCTCAGACCTTTTATATCACCCACTAGTAACCCAATATTTTCTTGATAAAGATGTGTTACATATTCTGTACAGCATAATAAAAACTTTGGATCAGACTTGTATTCCATAGGACAGTTAACTGTCCATGTAAAATGCATTCAACATGGGACTCGTTCAACGAGAAGATACATAGAGTGCTTTACATGAATGCAAGTCAAAAAAAGCTGTGTTATCATTTTGATAGGGTATAATAAACTCCTGTTACCTTGTGAGTTCCAAACAAAACTTCCTTTTACTTTTTTATTTGTTGGTAATTTTCTTCAGTTACTTGAGAAATGTAAAAATGTTCAGTTTATTGTCTCAAAATCTAGCAGTCCTTTACAGTCTCCCTAGAGTCTGTGGGTTAGAAAGGCCAAGAATTTTAACACCATAGAAAACAACTTCCATGACACATCTCCAAAGATTTTGCTTCTGAGCAACATGTTAGTGAAAACTTCTCCTCAAACCACGACTCTAACAAGAATACTTGTATCGCTTTCTGGCTTTTGGCTGAGATCAAGTGTAGTAGCAAGTCTTATCAGAATGCTTGTGTGCTTTTTCCTCAAGTAGCTTCTACTCACGGAGAATGTTTAAAGCATCGCTTTCATACATCTTGCTCTGAGTGAATCCTGTGAATCATATTTCCATGGAGAGTATGTCCAAAAGATATATAAGCGATGGCAGTTCTCTACCAAAGCTTTTCCTCAAACAGTAAATTTAGGGCTGCAATAATTCAGAAAGTACCTTATGTAAGATGATGCAAAGCCACCTTATTTAGTGTCATTGTGACACCTGAGAGGATGCATAACCACCTTAGTATTCAGCAGTGAGATATTTCAAACAACATAGAGACAACCTACAAAATACCAGTGGAAAAAAATGAGGACATGTGGAGCCACCTCAGCGAATGGCGCTGAAAAACTTGAAATGATGCAGACACTCAGTGAGTTGTAATAAAAGACAAATGACAAGGAGCAACACCAGTGAGTGAGAAAGGATGAAGGATGATACCAAGCTTCCCCAGTGAGTGGCATTGCAATAGCAGGGGTGAATCAAAGCCACCCAAGTTAGGAGCAGCAGAACACAGGGATGAAGTGAAACCAGCTTAAGGAATGGCCTTAGAACACCAAGAACAACACAAACTAACTAACCATTATATAGGTCCATGAAGAAAGTGTCTCACTGGTGCTAACTGGGTTACTTTTGAATAATTTAAGGTGTGTCCTTGCTGCTTAAAATTTGTTTCTTGTGTTGTCTTAGGTTTATTACTGCTAGTTAATAGTGGGACTTTTTGTCATCCCTGATGTTTCACTGCCACCCACTGTGTGGCTATGCACCACACCGTGAGTTTTACTGCCAAACACTGCAGTGAATCTGTGTTGTTCCTAGTGTCTCACTTATGCTTTCTCAGTAGGCTTCGCATTATGTAAGGTATCCAAATGCTGCTCCCTGGGCTGGGTTTGTGTTGACCCTGAAATTTCACTACTGGTCCCTGGGGTGCCTATATTTTATTTTAGATACCCCAAGGTCACTGTGCAATGTGGTTCTGTATTATCCCAAGTGTCTCACTGCTACTACAAACAATACATTAACATGGTTTCAGGTGCGTGACTGCCACTCACTGTGGTGACTCCATATCATCCAGGACATCCTACAGCTACTCTTTGTGGTGCCTTTGCATCACTCCATGAGTCCCATTGCCACTTACTGGGGTGGCTCCGTTTTATCACATGTTTGGCACTTCCACTCACATGGTGGATCTGCATCATGCTAATTGTCCTATGTCCATGGAGTGATGGTGTTCTGTGTCATTTTATGTTACCCATTGTTGTTGACTGAGTTAGTTCCACATCTTCTCTGGTGTTTTACTAGAGCTAATAGTTGTGGGGTTTTGTTATCCCAAGTGTCTCAACGCCACCCTCTGAGATGGCTCTGCATAGTTCGAGGTGCCATAGCTACTCACTAGGGTGGGTTGTAGTTGTTTTAGGTGTCTTTAAGGCCACTGCTTGGAATGGCTCTGTAGTATGCCTGGTGAACCATTGCCGCTCACTGGGATTTGTTTGTGTTCTTATTGATGTCTTAAGGCGATTTACTGGAATGGCTATATGTCATTCCAGGAATTCTGCTGCTGCTATATGGGATGGCTTGTTTTCACCCCTGTTTTTACATTTCTGCTTACTGATGGGGCCATGCATCATACCGAGGGTTCTGCTTACACTCGTTGGGTTTGCTCCATGTCACTCCGTTTTTCACTTCTACTCACTGGATGTCTCTCCATCATCCCAAGTTTCTCAGTGTCATTCACAGAAGTGATTTTGTGCTGTCCCAATTTACTGCCACTCACTATGGTGACTCCACATTATCTTAATTGTTTCACTGGTATTCTCTGTGTTGTTTCTGTGTTGTTTGATATCTCTTGCTGTTGCATACTAGGGTGGTTCCTCATCACTCCAGAAGACTCCGTGTCACTGAGTAAGGTGGCTTTATGTCTTCTTTAGAAGGACACTTTTGCAATTATTGAAGACTTAAATTTACTGTTTGAGAAAAAGTTTTGTTAGAAAAAAAACACCACGTAAATTTACTAGATATGTTGATTGTGAAATGATGAATAGCAACATTCACTCTCAGTAAACACTGCATAGGACAGATGATTTAAACCTTCTATGTGAAAAGATTCTATTTGATGAAAAACCACAAAAGTATTCTGTTTAGACTAAATAGTACACTTTATCTCAGCAAAAAGGTGGAGAAGCAGTACAAGTATTCTTGTTAGAGTCATAGTGTGGGGAGAAATTCTCTCCAATATATTGCCTAGGAGTAAAATATTTTATACATATGTCATGGAAATATTTTGTATGGTGGTAAAATTCTTGAACTTTCAGAACCCACAGACTCCAGAGGCACCGAGGAAGACTTACCATTTCCACAGAGAATAAAGTAAACCGTTTACAGTTCTCAAGAAACTGAAGAAAACTACCCACGTACAAAAATGGAAAAGTAAGAAGTTCTGTTTGGAACTCACGAGGTAACAGAAATTTATCCTACTCCATCTGTCACAATCAACACACAGCTTTGCTTCATGTAAAGATTTCTGTGTGTCTTCTCTCCTCATTGAACGAGTACCATGAACAACCCATTTTGCATGGATACTTAACTTGCCTGCAGACCACAAGTCTGGTCCAAAGTCTCAGCGATGCTGTACAGAATGTGTGACATATATTTATCAAAACAAAAACAAAAACTTTGGGAACTAGTGGGTAATATAAGAGGTTTTGTACAAGGGAAAACAGAAACTTAAAGTGTTAGTTAAAAATGTCATATCAAGGGTGCCTTTTGTGAAAGAAGAAATGTGTTCTTAAATTACTGAACTGTGATGCTTTCAGTCTTCTTATATTTTACAAATGTTACTGACGGAGGACATTGACAGTCGTTTTCAGGTAATTTTCAGATGAGTGCATTATTGACTGAAGACGCCCATGCAAGTCAAATTATCCAGATGAGTTCAGTGATTGGGAGGAAAGTCACTAAATCTGGACATTCACGAAGTTCGACATCTCACTTTCCATAAATTTCGCAGCTAGGTCCTGCAATAGCTTTTGGCTCACTCTTTTCTTACAACCTACCTGCAATCTTTTCTGAGCCTTTCTGGATGATTGCTCTGGGAGTGGTCTCAAAAGTAAGGAAAACCTCCGATTTGCCTGAATTAGCTGTCATTTTCATGCACCAAAAAAGCATGTCACCAACTCTCATGTCTTCCTGATGGTTCACTATTTTATCGTGCACTGCTTGTGCAAATTTTATGAAATGAGGTGAATCATCACTTTCTGTGAAAGCATTTTGTTTCTTTCACTGTCCGCCGCGTTACATGTTAAAACGGTAGTTCAATCTCTTAAGGCACTTGGTGAATGCTACTGCAGATACCCACATATTTAAAAATTGTGTACAGTATACTTAAGTTTTTAATGTAAATATCTGCAGTAGCAGTCAGCCTCTATCTTGAGTAATTTAAGTGCCACTTAATAACTAACACTCCTGGAAAGTACGGCAACAAAATGCTTTGACTGAGAATGTTGATTTACCTAAGTTTATAAAATTTGCACAAGGAGTGCAAAAGGAAAACTTCGCCTCTCAAGAGAGTTCAGTGTTGGCTCGTTGCCGTACTGGTGCACGAAGATGAGAGTTTATTCGAGCAGTTCATGAGGTTGTCCTTACTTGCTAGCAGAGTGCTTCGCAAAATCTGTTTTGAAAAGAATTTGCAGGGTAAGAAGGCAAGATGGCGACAGGAGCGTATGTCCCTAAATCTTCTCCCGAAACCACAATTGAACGTCTGGCCAGGAGTCAATAAACAGGTTACTGAGTGACAGACTGCTGTTGAGAAATCCACAAATCGCAAGTAAACACCTGAAGGTTGAAGAGAAGGGGGCGAGTTGGGGAGAGAGAAGGGAGCAAAGACTGCAACAGGACGCAATCATGGCTGCCTATTCTGAGCTGAGCTGTTTGGGGGAGGGGAGAGACCACGGGGGAGATGGGGTTTGGTGCTGCATACTGGGGACGGATTTTGGGACCCAGCCTCTGGAACTTTTGAGTGGTAGAAGGGCTGAGAAAGGACTCTGAACTGCAAAGATGACACCCCAGTTTTGGCCCCCTGGAGACCTACAGGGGGCTGCATTTCCTGGTCCCAGCCCGATGCAAAGGTGACTTTGCTGTCTCAGGCAAGGACCACAGATTTGAACTTATGGAATGTGCACTTCCTTGTGCTACCCAGGGTTCAGAAAGCACTGTGTGCACGTAGACAGCCAGATGCTAAATCAGGGCTAGGAAGAAAGCCTGATTTGATAGTATTCACCCGAGCCAGCAGAAAAAAGCCTCAGAACAACTTCCCCAACAAAAGGCAGAAGGCAGAGCCGCCCTTGGAGCACCTTTCGTTGGCCTCTCCCCAGGATATATGCACATAGCCTCCAAACACAGTAAAAGATCAGAAACAAGAAACAAGCAACCCCCTCTCTCCAAAACCTTGACCCCAGTGAGACCTAGTGTCTGCCCTACAGCAAGACACCACAAAAGCAATAATCTGGGCACTGAACATAAAGCCCCCATGTCAAAGAGGAAAAACCCAGTGGACAGGATGAATTCCTTAAAAACTAAAACTCCTCAGGCAGAACATTAAATTTACCCAGTAGACAGCTTGTTAGACCTAGAAGGGTCTGATTTAAGTGACAGAGAATTTAAAGCAGCCATTCTAAAGACTGTGAGCAAAATGAAAACCTAACGGCAGAACACTATAGCTGAGATAAATAGCATAAAAATGGATATAAACAACATAAAAACAGAACTCTGTGAACAAAAAGAACAATTAAAAAAGAAATTCAAAACATAAGAAAAATTGAGACGGAAATGCAAGAAATAAATAATACAATAAAAGAAGTGAGAAATAAAATAACTGCCATAGGAAACAGGACCAACCTGATGGAAGAAAGAATTAGTAATATCAAAGATCAGAACACGGATACAGCTCAGATAGATAAAGAGATGGATTATAGAACCAAAATGATTGAAAGAACTCTGCAAGAACTATCCGACTCCATGAGACAAAACAACATCTGGATAATAGGACTAGAAGAGGGAGAAGAGCAATATACAGAGAGCATACTCAAATAAATCATAGATGAGAACTTTCCAAACCTATGGAAAGATCTGGAACCCCAAGTTGAAGAAGAAAACAGGTCCCCTAGACACCTGGACACTAACAGATATTCTCCAAGGCACATGGTACTAAAGATGTCCAAAACTAAAGACAAAGAGTCAATTCTCAAGGCAGCCAGGGAAAAAATAACTATAAACTTTAGAGGAAAACCCATCAGGCTGGCTTCGGATTTCTCAGCAGAAACTCTACAAGCCAGGAGAGAGTGGAACCCAATATTCAAAAATTTAAAAGAGAGAAACTTCCAGCCAAGAATAAATTATCCAGCAAAATTATCTTTCAGATATGAAGGTGGAATAAAGACCTTCTCAGAGAAACAGAAGCTGAGGGAGTTTGTGAGCACAAGGCCAGCACTAGAAGAAATACTGAAGGAGGCTCTTCAGCCTGAAACAAAACATCAGGGAAAATGGAACAAAGTTGGGGCAACAAGAAAGAAACAAAAGTAAATAAACAAACCAACAAAAACAAAGAAAGAAATAAGTAATGGCCACAGGAAATCCTCACTCTATCCATCATCATATTCATCATAACTCTAAATGTTAACGGACTGAATTCACCAATAAAAAAACACAGAGTAACAGACTGGATTAAAAATCAGAATGAACCCATATGCTGTCTCCAAGAAACACACCTCAGCTGTAAGGAGAAAAGCAGGAGTGGCCATACTGATATCTGATGAAATAAACTTCAAGTTAAAAAATATAGGAAAAGACAAAGATGGTCATTACATAATGATGAAAGGAACAATGCAACAACAAGAAGAGTTGACACTAATCAACATATATGCTCCCAACCAAGATGCACCAAAATACACAAAGAAACTACTAAAAGACTTGAAAGGAGAAACTGATGAATACACAATCATACTGGGAGACTTAAACACCCCACTAACAACCATGGACAGATCATCCAAACAGAACATAAGTAAGGAAATAACAGCTCTAAATGACACATTACAGCATTTGGACATAATTGACATTTACAGGACACTTCATTGAACAAAAAGAGATTACACCTTCTTTTCTAGTGTGCATGGAACATTCTCAAGGATAGACCACATGCTGGGACACAAAAGTAGCTTCAGCAATTCAAGAAGATCGAAATCATACCAAGCGTGTTCTCTGACCACAAAGCTTTGAAATTGGAGATCAACTGTAAAAGGAAAGCAGAAAAACCCACATATACACATATGGAGATTAAACAACAGCTTATTAAAAAAGGACTGGATAAAAGAACAAATAAAGATGAGATTAAAAATATATATACAAACTAATGACAATATAAATACAACGTATCAGAATTATTGGGACACAGTGAAAGCGGTAATAAGAGGGAAATTTATATCATTTACAGGCCTATCTTAAGAAACAAGAAAAATCACAAGCAAACATCTTAGCATCCCATCTTCAAGAACTAGAAAGAGAAGAGCAGACAAAACCCAAAGTCAGCAGAAGGAAAGAAATAATAAAAATCAAAACAGAGCTAAACCAATTAGAGAACAGAAGGACAACAGAAAAAATTAATATAATGGGAGCTGGTTCTTTGAGAACATCAACAAATTGACAAACCCCTGGTGACCCTAATCAAAGGACGAAAGGAAAGGACACAAATATTCAAAATTAGAAATGAAAGGGTAGAAATTACCACTGATACCACAGAAATACAAAGGATTATAAGAAAATATTATGAAGGACTTTATGCCACAAAATTTAACAACGTAGAAGAAATGGACAAGTTTCTAGAAACTTATAGCCTACCAAGACTGAACCAAGAAGAACTGGATAATCTGAAAAGACCAATCAATAGCAACGAGATTGAAATGACTATCCATAATCTCCCTAAAGGCAAAAGCCATGGACCAGATGGTTTCACCAACGAGTTCTACCAAGCATTCAATGAAGAATTAACGCTTATTCTCCTCAGACTCTTCCAAAAAATTGAAGAGGAAGCAATACTTCCTAACTCATTCTATGAGGCCAACATTACTCTAATACCAAAGCCTGGCAAAGACAACACAAAAAAAGAAAACTATAGATCAATATCTCTGATGAACACAGAGGCAAAAATCCTGAACAAAATATTGGCAAATAGAATACAACGATGCATCCAAAAAATCATATATCATGATCAAGTGGGATTCATCCTGGGAGCACAAGGATGGTTCAACATATGAAAATCAATCAATGTGATACACCACATAAACAAAATCAAAGATAAAGACCATATGGTCATTTCAATTGATGCAGAAAAAGCGTTTGACAAGGTAAAACATCCATTTATGATAAAAGCACTAAATAAAATAAGTATAGAAGGAAAGTATCTCAATATAATAAAGGCCATATATGACAGACCCTTGGCGAACATCATACTGAATGGGGAAAACCTGAAACCTGTTCTCCTAAAATCAGGAACAAGACAGGGATGCCCCCTGTCACCACTGTTATTTCATATAGTACTGGAAGTTCTAGCCATGGCAATCAGGCAAGAGAAAAGAATAAAGGTATCCAATTTGGAAATGAAGAGGTCAAATTGTCACTGTTTGTCGATGACATGATCCTTTATATAAAAAATTCCAAAGATTCTACCAGGAAACTATTAGAAACAATTAACGAATATACTAAAGTTGCAGGATACAAAATCAATGTACAAAAATCAACAGCATTTCTTTATACATACAATGAATCTTCAGAAAAAGAAATGAGGGAGTCAATTTCTTTTGCTATTAGAACAAAAAGAATGTAATATCTGGAAATTAACTTAACAAAGAACGTGATAGACTTATACACAGAAAACTATAAGACACTTTTGAAAGAAATTGGAAAAGACTTTAAGCGGTGGAAAAATATCCCCTGTTCATGGATAGGAAGACTTAATATTGTTAAAATGGCCATTCTGCCCAAAGCAATCTACAGATTTAATGCAATACCCATCAAAATCCCACAATCATACTTTCGTGAAATAGATAAAAGAATTATATTAGATTTATATGGAACTATAAAAGACCTTGAATTGCCAAAGCAATACTACATGAAAAGAATAAGGCAGGTGGCATTACACTTCCTGACTTCTATTTATATTACAAAGCATTAAGAGTCAAAACAGCTTGGTACTAGCAAAAGAACAGAAATAGAGACCAATGGAATAGAACTGAAAATCCAGAAATAAACCCACAAATTTATAGACAAATAATTTTCCATAAAGGAGCAAAAAACCTACAATGGGGAAAAGACTGCCTCTTTAGTAGGTGGTGCTGGGAAAACTGGAAAAACATATGCAAAAGAATGAACCTGAGCTGTGAACTCTCTCCATATACAAAAAATAACTCAAAATGAATTAAAGACCTTCATATAAGACCTGCAACAATAAACTGTATAGAAGAAGACATTGGTACTAAACTTATAGACCTAGGACTCAAGGAAGACTTCATGAACCTGTCCTCAAAGGCAAGGGAAGTAAAAGCAAAAATGAATGAATGGGATTATATCATACTAGAAAGCTTCTGCACAGCAAAAGAAACCATCAACAAGGCAAAGAGACAGCCAACTGAATGGGGCAATATATTTTCAAATAATGCATCAAATAAGAGTCTAATATCTAAAATATATAAAGAACTAATAATACTTAACAACAAAAAACAAACAACCCAATTAAAAAGTTGGCAGAAGAACTAAACAGACACTCTTCCCATGAAGAAATACAAATGGCCAGCAGACATATGAAAAAATGCTCATCCTCATTAGCTATCAGGGAAATGCAAATCAAAACCACAATGGGATACCACCTCACACCTGTTAGAATGGCTGGTATCAACAAGACAAGAAATAACAAGTGCTGAAGAGGATGTGGAGAACAAGGAACTCTGGTACACTGCCGGTGGGAATGCAAACTGGTACAACCACTGTGGAAGACAGTGTGGAGGTTCCTCAGAAAATTGGGAATGGAGCTACCAATTGACCCAGCAATCCTCCTTCTGGGGATCTACCCAAAAAACTTGAAAAGCTTTGTCCGCCAAGACGTATGTACCCCAATGTTCATTGCAGCGCTGTTCACAGTGGCCAAAACTTGGAAACAACCAAAGGCCCTGTGACAGATGACTGGATAAAGAAGCTGTGGTATATATACACAATGGAATATTACTCAGATATAAGAAAAGATGAAATATTGCCATTTGCCACAAAATAGATGGACCTGGAGATCATCATGCTTAGTGAAATAAGCCAGACAGAAAAAACAAAGAACTGTATGACTTCATTCATATGTGGAATATAAAACTGAAAGCAAAGAAAAAAGAAATGAACAAACAAATAACCCATGGACACGATCAATATTTTAATGTTTATTTGGGTATGAATGGGTCAGGGAGGGGAGAAAGGGGAGGGTTTTGGACAGAAGCGTGGGAAGGTTAATATAATGTGATGGAAAGAGAAGTCACATTAGGTGGTGAACTTATTATACATCAAGTTGACAATGCACTGTAGAATTGTATGCCTGCAACCTGTGTAATCCTTCCTAACAGATGTCACCCCAATAAGTCTAACAATATAAAAAAGAAAAGCATTTGTAGCCAGCTTATTAGACAACAGTGAATCAAAAAGTACACCACATTTTTCCTGCAAGGTTTATAAAAGTGAGAGGTTTCATTCAGTTAATGAACACGTTTACTGAGTAACTCTGTAGCATGAAATCCTTTTTATTTACAAAATTTGGATAACATAAAACAGGGCCAAAGGTCTATCAATAATATAGTGAATGTAGCCTCTTTGAATTATCTCAGAAAGTTTGCTGTCAGTAACATCTGTATAGTAAAAGTAGCCAAACACATCAGATTAATAATGTATTAAAACTGTGTTCTTTCCAATAAAGAACTCACTTGAAAAAATCGCTGTTACAAGTTTTTTAATCTGTGGTTTGTCACGGTTCCACTTCTACAAACATTATTTTGTTTTCCATCTTTACCAAGTGACTTCTTGATGCACAATGGTACACGTTTTGTAAAGCATCTCGGAAGTTTTCGACCAGACTTTTATTCAGTATTTCAATTAAACATCCATAAGCTTGCATCATCCCAGGTTTTCTATAATCACTATCACTCACAAGGATGATTCTGTGTTGTCTGGCATGTATTACTTCCCCCTACTTAGGCGACTCTGATTGTTTGAGGTATTCCTCAGCTGCTCTGAGTTCTGACTTCTTGTACTCTCAGTTGTTCCACATCTGTTTGCTGGGGTTGCTCGGTGTCATCCTATGAGTCTCACTCCAGGGGTTCTGCATCATGACATGTGTTTCACTGCCTCTCCTTGGAGTGTCTCTACATGTTTCCAGGTTTCACAATCTTATTTAATTTAGTGGCTCACAGTTCTTTCAGGAGTTCTATTGCATCTCACTGTGGTGGCTTGGTTTCCTTCCAGGTGTCTTATTGCTGCTCATTGAGGCTGTCCCTTATTCTAGGTATCCCACTGCAGCTACTGAGGTGGTTAAGCATTCCTCGAAGTGTTTTACTGTCTCTCTGATGGCTTTTTGACTATCACATGTCTCAAGGCCACTCTCTTGGTTGGCTTTCTGTGTTCTCATGTAGCCCACTGTTGCTTATTCCGGTGGGTCTGAGTCATTTTAGGTGTTCCAATGCCTGTTACGAGAGTGGCACTGTGTCATCCCAGGTCTTTTCCCGACATTTATGCAGCAGCTTTCTGTGAATCTAAGTGTTTCACTCTCCAACACTGAGTGTCTCTGCACCATCTCAGATGTCCCACGGAAGTTCATTGCAGGTGTTTGGCGTTATATCAAGTTGCTCACTGCCACTCACTGGTGTGACTTAGCTTAGTTTGAATTGTCTGAGTGTGGTTTACTGGGGTGGCTCCGCATTGTGTCAATTGTACAAATCCTGCTGCATCATCTCACACATTCAACTACTTTTCACACAGGTGACTTCTCATCATTTCAGGTTATTACTGTGGCTTACCAGTGTAACTTTGTGTCATTTCATGTGTTTAGTTTTGCTAACTGGGGTGGCTTTGTGTCATCACAGGTGTCTCACTTCTGCTCACCAAGGTGTCTATGCATTGTTCCAGATGCATTACTGCTGCTCATTGAAGTAAATTTCGTCCTCCAAGGTGTCTCACTGTCACTCAATCACATGGCTCTGCTTCGTCTCATGTGTTTTACTTCCAATCACTTGGGTGGCCCTGCTCATTCAAGGTATATTGCAGCTGCTCAATAAAGTGGGTTTGTGCCACCGCAGTAGTCCCACTTCAGTGTACTGGGGTTTCTATGCATCATTTCATGTGTGTCACTGCTGCTTACTGGTGTGGTTCTTTATCTTCTCGTATGTCTCACTGCCACACACTGGAGTCCCAGGCGTTTCAACGCCATTCAGTTTGGTGCCTCCCTATTGCCTGAAGTGTCTTATTGCCTCTCCTTGTAGTGGCTCTCAAGCTTTTCAGGTATCCCATTGGGCTGTTCATGCATTACATGAGGTTTCACACTGTGTCTCACTGTGGGGCCTCCATGTGGTCTTTCAAGCCATAAGACTGTTACCTTGGTTGGGTTTACGTCATTCCATTTGTGTCATTGCTGCTCAATTGAGTGGTCTGCCTCTCTTTCTGTATCCCATTATTTCTCGTCAGGGTGGCAGCACATCATCCCAGGTTTTTCACTGCTTCTCTTGAAATAGATTTGTGTCACTTCAGGTGTTTCATTGATGCTCACTGAAGTAGATTTGTGCCAAGTAATGTGTCCATCTGGTGCTTACAACTGTGGGTCACAGGTGACCCACTCTATGTTATTAGAATCACTTTGTTTCCTCCCAGGTTTCCAAATGTTGCTCCCTGGGGTTGCTTCATATCATCTCAGGTGTCCTACTACCACTCTCTTGGGTTGCTTCACCCAACAGACGGTATTCAGCAATCCCTTAACATAACTAGCAGTGAGGCCCCAGCAAATCTCTAAAGAGACTGAAATAGATACCCCCAACGTGACCAGCCCCAAAGATCTTTAGCACATCTTAATCATAACCAGCAAAGAGAACCTTGACTAAATCCTCAAATGGCAAGCATAAAGACTCCTGGCAGATCCCCAACTTGACCATCTTAGAGAGCCCAGCAAACCCAGAACCTGACCATCACAGACAGCCCCAGTAGACCACCAATTTACAGAGCCCCAAACATAGACCTCCAAGGTAACCAGAACATAGATGCCAGGCACACATGAGACCAACAGAAAGACCACAGCTGACTCTTAAACCTGACCAGGACAAATTCCAGTCACATTAAAACTGTGACTGGAATCAGAGCTCCTTAGCACACCCCTAAACTAACTAACACAGAGTTCCCCAGGAAAACAACCAATCTGACTAACACAGAGATCTCATGCAGACCTTACAGCTGACCAGTATAATAATCTTCAGAAGAATCCAGAGATGAATAGTATAGACCCACAGCATATCCTAAATCTAATGAGCACAGAGACCCCCAGCAGGCTCAGACCCTGACAAGCAAAGAGAAGCCAGAGAACCTCCATCAAGACCAGGAGACATACTCCAGGCAGACACTCAACATCACAAGCATAGAGAGGCCAGCAGACCTAGAACCTGACCAACATAGAGACTCATAGCAGCCCCCAACTGGATAAGCATAGTATTCCATCAGTCCCTTAACCTCACCAGCAGACAGAATAAAATAGACTCCAGCCTTACCAGCACACAGTCCCCAGGCATACAATTCACATAGGCAGCAGAGAGAACTCAGGCAGACACTGTGACAATCACAGACACCAGCAGACTTACAGATACACTAACACAGAGACTAGTCAGACCTTTACACTTTTGGGACACAAAGAATCCATGCAGACCTCATACCTCTGAAGAACAGAGACCCTTGAAAGACACAAATTGACATATCATGGAGGCTCCAGAAAGACTGACAACATTACCGACAAAATTACACCCAACAAACTTAAAACCAGGCCAGCCCAGAGACCCCTGGAAGACCAAAAAACCTGACCTGGCAAAGAGACTCCAGGCTGACCCCAACCCTGACCAACACAAAGCCTCCTGACAGAACCACAATCTGACCAGAACAGAAACCCTAGGAAGAAACACAACATGACCAGTAAAGAAACCCCAGCAGAACCCCAACAGGACGAGCAAAGTAACATCTGACGGGTCCCTGATCTGAACAGCACAAAGACCCCCAAAAGACCTGAAACCTTTCCAAAAGACAGTCCGTAGGCAGATATCTCTGTGACCAGCACACAGATCCAAGCAGACCTTAAACATGACCAAGACAGAGACTAAAGTCAGACACCCATTTCACTGAACAGAGATTTCCAGAAGACCCTTACCCTGACCAGCACTAAGTCTCCAGGTAGACACCCAATCTGACCCAAAGATGTCCTCCAACTTACCCCAGAGGCCACTGGCCTATCCCCACCTGACTGGGAACAGAGACCTCTAGCTACTTTATAACCTGATCAGTACAGAGATCAAGATAGATACTCAATATGGTGATCATAGAGATTCCAGCGGACCTGCAACATGAAAAGCAAAGAGGCCCCTGGTGATCTTCAACCTGACCAGCAGAGTATCCTATCATTTTCCCAACTACACTAGAAGACATCCAACCAGATCCCCAATGTGACAATCACAATAACTCCCAGCAGACCCCCAACCTGTGCATCAGAGACCTCAAGCAGACCTCCAACATGAGCAGCACAGAGATCCCTCACATTCCCTTAGCATGACCAGGCTGAAAAAATACAGGTATGAACCCTAACTGTACCATCACCCAAACCCCTTGCAGACTCCAAATGTGACTAGCACAGAGACTCACAGCAGACCTCAAACCTGACCAGCACAGAGAACCCAGGCAGAAAGTTTCATGACCAGAACAGAGACCCCAGCAGACAAACCAACCTGACCAGCACAGACTACCCAAAAAATCACCAATTCTTGCCAGCACAGTCACCCCTGGCAGACCCTTAACTTGACAAGTATGGAGACCCTGAATAGACCTCTAACCTGACCAACAAGAAATTACCAGTAGAACATGAACCTGACCTGAAGAGTGCCCAGAAGTTTTCCAACTTGAGCAGCAAGTAGGTCTAACCAGACCTCCAACCTGACCAGCACAGAGACCACAGGTAATCCTCAACCTCACCAGAACAGAGACTCAGGTAAACACCCAACCAGACTGAGTACAATGACACTGAAAAGATTCTTAAACTGACCATCACAGAAACCCCAGGCAGACCAGAAAACTGAGCAGGCACAGAGACCAAGGCTGATTCAAATCCTGATCATCACGCAAACTCCCGGCAGACTCTAAATCTTATGAACCCAGAGACCCCAGACAGAAACACAACATGACCAGAACAGAAAATCCAGCAGAATCCCAACAGAACCAGCAAAAGAAACAGTTGAGAAATTTGTAACCTGAAAAGCACACAAGTGCCCAGCAGACCTGCAATGACAAAAGAGTCTCCAGGCAGTTATCTCTGTTACCAGCACAGAGACCCAAGCAGAAACAAAATATCACCAGGGCAAAGACCAAATGCAGCCCCCCAAACTCACCATGCACAGAGATGGTCAGAAGACCCCTATCCTGAATAAAACTAATACCCTAGTCAGACACCCAATCTGACCAGCACAAAGACCCCTAGGTGACCTCCAACCTGACTAACTCAGAGATCCCTGGCCACTTTCCAGTTGACTAGTAACAGAGACCCATAGCCTCCCTGTAACCTGATCATCACATAGATCAAGGCAGACATTCAATGTGATGATCACAGAAACTCCAACAGACCTGGAACATGAAAAGTACAGAAACACCTGCTGATTCCCAGCCTGATCAGGAAGTACACTATCATTTCCCTAACAACACAAGCAGAAATCCAACAACACTGTCAAGCAGACCAGCACAGAGATTCCCCACAGAATTCCAACCTGTGCACAGAGAATCAAGGCAGATCTCTATTCTAAGCAGTGCAGAGACCCCTGAAAAATTCCCAACCTGACAGGAAGAAAGACCCTCAGCAGACCTCAAACTTGCTTAGTACAGAGACCCCAAGCAGAAAGCCTTGTGGCCAGAAGAGACAGCAGCAGACACCCAACCATACCAGCACAGAATCCCCAGACAAACACCAATTCTGACCTGCACAGGCACCCCTGACATACCTCTGACCTGACCAGTACAGAGACCCTAGGCAGACACGTATCCTTACTGGGCACAAAGACACCCAGAAGATCCCTGAAATGACCAGCACATAAACAGCTGGCAGACTCATTACTAGACCAACACAGAGACCCAAGGCAGACTCTCAACATGACCAGCCATAGACAACTCAGGTAGACACCCAACCTGACCATCAGAGAAATCAAGACAGATCCCCAACATGACAAGCACAGATCCCCCTTTAGAGCTCAAAACTGACCAGCACAGAGGCACCAGACAATCTTTAGCCTCAGAAGCACACAGACTTTAGGTATATGCACCAACCTGACAACGTACAAAAACGGTGAACAAACCCCTATATTGACCAGTACAGAAAGCTTAGGGAGACCTCAAACCGGACCAGGACAGAAAACCCAGATTGACACTCAACATGACAAACACAGAGAGAACAACAGACCTGGAATCTGACTAACAAAGATATTCCCACCCGATCCCTTATCTGAGAGGCACAGTAGCCCAGCAGTCCCCTAACCTAACCAGCAGAGAGATCAAAATAGACCTTAACCTTACCAGCACAGAGTTATCAGGCATAACTTTAACATGACCAGACTAGAGACCTGAGGCAGACACTAAGTGTGACAATCACAGAGACACCAGCAGACTTCCAGCACAGAGACTCCAGGCAGACCCACAACCTGACTGGGCACAGAGTACAAGAGTACATTCAGACGCCATAGCTGACAAGCACAGAGATTCCAGAAATACCCATATTGACATGTCCTAGATACCCCAGGAAGGCCCTAAACCTTACCAACACAATTATACCCATCAAACCCAAAACCAGGCGACTACAGACACCCCAGGCAGACACCCAACTTAACCAACACAGAGACCCCAGGCAGACCTAAAACCCAGCCAGGCTGAGACCACAAGCTAATCTACATCCTGCCCAGCACACAGAATATCAACAGACCCCCTAATCTGACCAGCACAGAGACCCCAGGCAGAAATATAACATGACCAGCATGGAAACTCCAACACACTCTCAACTGGACCAGCAAAGAAACACCAGACAGGTTCCAAATATGACCAGTACACAGACCTCCAGCAGATATGCAATCTGAACAAAGCAGAGTCCCAAGACCAAAATCCCTGTGACCAGCACAGACACACAAGCAGTCCACAAACATGACCAAGACAGAGACCAACTTCACTGAGCACCGAATCCCTGAAGTCCCCTAACCTGACCAACACTAAGTGACCAGGCAGACACACAATATGACCAGCACAAAGACCCCAAGATGACCTACAGCCTGTCTAGCAGAAAGATGCCTGCACAATCTCCACCTGATTGGGAACAGAAACCTCTACCTTCCCGGTAACCTGACCATCTCAGAAATCAAGGCAGACACTCAATGTGATGATCACAGAGACTCCAGCAGACCTGCAATGTGAAAAGCTAAGAGACCCTTGCTGATCTTCCACCTAACCAGCACAGTACCCTACCATTTTCCCAACAACACCAACAGATATCCAACCAGGCCCCTAATGTGACGAGCATGAAGACTCTTATGAGATCCCCAACCTTTGCAACAGAGACACCAAGTAGACCACCAATCTGAGCAGCACATTGAACCCTGGCATACCCTTAACATGATCGAGTTCATAAATTTCAGTATGAACCCTAACCTGAGCATAACAGAGACTCTTGGCAGACCCCTAACTTGACCAGCACAGTGACACCCAGCACACCTCAAATCAGACCAACACAAAGACTTTAGGCACAGAACCCCGCGACCAGATCAGAGACCCCAGTAGACATGCAACCTGACCCACAAAGACTCCCAAGACCAGCACCAGTCCTGACCAGTACCCCTGGCAGACTCTCAACCTGACACAGAGACTCTACGTAGACCTCTAACCTGACCAGCAAGAAATTAACAGCAGAACATCAATCTAACCAGAAGAGTCCCCAGAAGTTTCCCAACCTGAGCAGCAAGTAGGTCTAACCAGACCACAATCCTGACAGCACATATTGCCCAGGCAATCCCCAACTTCACCAGAACAGATACTCAGGTAAAAGCTCAACTGGGTTGAGTACAAAGACACTGAATAGACCCCTAAACTGACGAGCACAGAAACCCCAGGCAGACCTGAAGATTGAGCAGGCACAGAGACCAAGGCTGATCCAAACCTGACCAACACACAAGCTCCCAGCAGACCTCCAATCTGTTCAACACAGAGACCCAAGGTAGAACACAACATGACAAGCCCAGAAACCCCAGCAAAAAAACAACTGACAGATTTCCAACCTGAACAGCTCAAAGATGCTCAGCAGACCTGCAACCTAACCAAAACAGAGTCCCCAGGCAGATGGCCCTGTGACCAGCACAGAGACAAAAGCAGACCCAAAGCATGACCAGGATAGAGACCAAAGGCAACCCCCAAACCTCACAAAGCATAAAGATCCCCAGAAGGCACCTAACCTTACCAGGACTAAGGCCTCAGTCAGACACCCAATCTGACCAGCACAAAGACCCTGAGATAACCTCCGACTTGACTACCACAGAGACCTCTGGCTGAGTTCCACCTGACTGGGAACACAGACCCCTTGGCTTCCTGAAATCTGATCATCACAGAGATAAAGGCCAACACTCAAAATGATGATCACAGAGTCTCCAGTAGACCTGAAACATGAAAATAAAAGACACACCTGCTGACTCCACACTTGACCAGCACAGAACACTAAAATTTTCCCAACAACACCAGCAGATATCCAAGAAGACCCCCAATCAGACCAGCACAAAGACTCCTGACAGACCCTCAACCTGTGCAACATAGACCCCAGGCATACATACAATCTGAACAGCAGAAAGACCCCTGGAATACTGTTAATGTGACTGGGCACATAAATCCAAGTATGAACCCTAACCTGACCATCACAGAGACCCCTGGAAAATCCCCAACCTGACCAGCACAAAGATGCCCAGCAGACCTCAAACCTGATTAGCATAGAGACCCCAAGCAGAGAGCCCTGTGACCAGTACAGAGACACCAGCAGGCCCCCAACCTGACCAGCACAGACTCCCCAGACCAATACCAATTCTGACCTTCAGACACCCCGAAATACCTCTAACTTGACCAGTAAGGGGCCCTAGGCACTTATCATTATGGGGCACAAAGACACCCAGAAGACCCCTGAAATGACCAGCACATAAACTGTTGGCAGACTCATTACCAGACCAGCAAAGAGACCCAAGGCAGACTCTCAACATGACCAACCACAGAGGACTCAGGCAGACAACCAAGCTGACGAGCACAGAAACCCAGGCAGACCTCGAACATGACAAGCATAGTGACCCCAGGCAGATCTCAAAACAGAGTAATGGAGAGACTCCAGGCAATCTCCAACCTCACCAGAACAGAGAACATAGGCACAAAAACCACGAGCAGGGAGTTCCCTGATGGTGTAGTGGCTTAAGGCTTCGGCGCTGGCGCTGTCAGCGCTGCGGCCTGGGTTCGATCCCCAGTCAGGGAACTACCCACATACCAAAAAGCAAAAAACAAAACAAAACAAAATAAAAAACCATGAGCAGAGACACAAACTGACCAGAACACAAAGTTTAAACAGACCTCAAAACTGACTGGCAAAGAAACCTCAGGCAGACTCCCTACCTCATGACCACAGAGACCCCAGGAAGACCCTCAACCTGACCAGCACGTAAGACCCCCAGCAGACCCCCAACCTGACCAGAAGAGAGAACCCAGGAAGGACCCTAAACTAATCAGCACAAAAACTTCCAGAAGACCTCAAGCTGACTAGCACAGAGACTCTGAGCAGAACTCCAACTTCTTTAAAACAGGGACTCCAGACTAATACCAATGTGACCAGAACAGAGACTCCTCACTGGCATCAAACTTGACCAATACAGAGACCTCAGGCAGAAACTCAACATGACAAGCATAGCGATCCCTGCAGACCTGGAACCTGATGGGAAAAGAGACCCCTAGCAGCCACCCAACCTGACAAGCACAGTACCTATCTGACTATTAACCTGACCAGCCAAGAGACCCAAGCAAATCTCCAAACAGACCAGGATAAATCCCCCAAGTAGACCTACAATCTGACTAGGCAAAAAGTGTTCCAGCACATTTACATCCTAAACAGCACAGAGAATCCTGACAGAATCCTCTAATGACAAACATAGAGACTCCTTGCAGATCCCAAAGCTGACCATCACAGAGACCCAGCAGACCCCTAAACTGACCATCACAAACAGTCCCCGCAAACACCCAAATTGACCAGAGCAGAGACACCAGGCACAGAGACCAGCAGAGAGACCTCAGCAGACCCTACACCTGACCAGGATAGATCCCAGTTAGATTCCAAATGTGACTGGGAGCAGAGACTCATAGCATAACTCCAGCCTGCCCAGCACAGAGACCCTTAACTGACCTCAACATGACCAGAACAGGGACCACCTAGCAACCTCAAACTTGACCAACACAGAGACCTCAGGCAGAAACTCAACTTGACAAGCACAGGGATCCCCGCAGACCTGGAAACTGACTAGAAAACATACCACCAGCAAATACTAAACCTGACAAGCACAGTACTCAGCAACCCATTAACCTGACCAGCACAGAGACCTCAGCAAGTCTGAAAACAATCTAGCACAGATACCCCAAGCAGAACCCCAACCTGATTAGGCAAAAATTCTCTAGCCCTTCTTCCTAACCAGCACAGAGAATCCTGACAGGACCCCCAAATATCCAGCATAAAGACTCCTGGCAGAACCCAAAGTGACCATCACAGAAAGTTCCATGAGATCTTCAATGGACCAGAAGTGTGTGCAATGCAGACCTCCAACATGACCAGAACAGAGACCCCAGACACACTTGAGGCAGGCAAAAGGAGCCCAGCATACCCCAAACCTGACCAGGACAGACCCTAGGAACATATCAAATATTCCTGGGAACAAAGCCCCAATGCAAGTCTTTAACCAGGCTAGTATGAAGGCCCCTAGAAGATACCTAAGCTGAATAGCACAGAGATTCCCACAGACCCCAAAACTCACCAGCACAGAGATCCCCAGCAGACTCAAAACCTGACCAGCAAAGAGACCCCCAGCCAACCTCCAACCTGAGCAGGACAGAGACTCCAGGCAGACACTCAGCACGACAAGTACAGAGACCTTAACAGTCTAGAACCTGATCAGCAAAGAAACCCCCAGCAGATTCCCAGCCTTATAGGCACAGTACCCTACCATTCCTCCAACCTTACCAGCAGGGAGATCAAAACAGACCCCAACGTGAACAGCACAGTGCCTCCAGGAATATCTTCAGCATGACCAGACTAGAGACCCAACGCAGACACTAAGTGTGACAACCAGTGGGACACAAGCAGAATTCCAAATACACCAGCACAGGAAACCCAGGTAGATCCACAACCTGACTGTTCATAGAGACCCATGAGCAACTCAAATTGACAAATCACAGAGATCCCAGGAACACCACCCACCTTACTAACACTATTACCCATAGCAGACCTCAAACTAGTCCAGCCCAGAAACCCTAGACAGACATCAAACCTGATCAGCACAGAGACACCAGGAAGACTTCAAACCTGAACAGGCACAAAGAACCAAGGCTGAACCTTATCATTACCAGGACACAGACTCCTGGAAGACCCCCAATCTGACCAGCACTGAGACCAAAGGCCAAAACAACATGTCCAACACAGGGACTACAGAAGATCCCCAAATAGACCAGCAAAAAAATTATGACAGATTTCCAACCTGAACAGCACACAGAATCCTATCAGACCTGCAACCTGACCAAAAGAGAGTCTCCAGACACATATTTCTGTGACCAGCAAAGAGAACCAAGGGGAACCCAAACATGACCAGGACAGAGACCAAAGACAACCCTCAAACCTCACTGACCACAGAGGTCTTCAGAAGAACCCTAACCTGACCAGCACTAAATCTCCAGGCAGACATCCAATCTGATCAGCACAGAGACCCCAAGATGACCTCCAACCTGACTAACACAAAGACCACTGGCTGATCCCCACCTGACTGGAAACAGAGACTCCTAGCCTCCCTGTAACTTGATCAGCACAGAGATCAAGGCAGACACTCAATATGATTATCACAGAGACTCTAGCAGACCTGGAACATGAAAAACAAAGAGACCCCTGCTTACTCCCAACCTGACCACCACAGAGACTTCCAGGAGACCCTCAAACAGTACAGGAGAGACCCCGGGTAGAACTCTAACTGGACCAGCATGGAGACCTCAGGAGGCCCTTAACCTGACCAGCACAGAGACCTCAGAAAGGCACCCAACATGACCAGCACAGAGACTTCCAGCAGACCTCCAACCCTACCGGCACAGAGACCTCAAGATAATCTTCAATCTAAACAGCAAGGAGACTCCTGGAAGATCTAATATGAACTCTCACTGAGACCGCAAGATGATTCTTAACCTAACCAGCACAGCGAGCTTCAGCTGATGCCTGACCTGATAAAAACACAAAGACCCCAGGCAGACACCTCAATGTGACCAGCACAGAGACCCTAGCTGACCTCAAACCTGATCAGCGAAAAGAACCCCAGCAGACCCCCAACATGACCAGCACAGTACCCCAGCTTTTTCTCAACCTGACCACAAGAGAGATCCAAACCAACCCTCAAACTGACCTCCTCAGAGACCCTAGGAAGACCGCTAATGTGCCTGGTGCAGAGACCCCCAGCATACTCCTAACCTTATCAGCACTGAGACTCACTGCAAACCCCAATTGAACCAGCACAGAGACCCAAGGGAGACTTCTAAACTGACAAGCACAGAGACTTAGGGAACTCTCAATAAGACCAGGCAGAGAGACACCAGGAAGACTCCCAAACAGGCCATCACAAAGAACCCCTGCATACCCCAACCCTTCCAGCACAGAGACCCCAGGAATGTGGCTGCCTGTTTAACAGGGCTTCAACTTATGTTGGACTCTATGAAAAAAATTGAGGTCACTGCCTGTGTCCCCTACCTGAACTTTCTTCTAAAACAATGCCTCTGCATGGCATCTCAGGGTTAGTGACTCCTCACATTTCACCTCATGCCAAGATCTTACACAGCTGCACTAACACAGTCAACCCCACACACCAGCAAGGCCTTTGTGCTTCCGAGGCCCTCACTCTAAAAGGCAGAGCTGAGTTTAGTCCTGGCACCTACATCTTACCAGTGATGGGACCTTGGACAACCATGTCCTACTAGAGTCTTCATAGACTTCAATTAGCACAGCGTTGTTACTTGTAGCATGTACTTCAGAGGCTGTCATTAAACTTTAATACACCTCTAGTTCCTGGAAGCCCTGGCTGGTGTCAGAGGGGTTAAAGCACAAATGTAACAATGAGATGATTATGGGAATGCTGAGCAGAGCACTGAACAGTGGTACCATGTTTGGTCTAGTCTGGCATCCAGTGACTCCCATTTATACTCCTGCTTGTGTCCCAGATGGTGGAAATGAACTGAAATCCCTTGGGCATAGAACCATCCAGGGTCTCCTTTACGTTTAGTCTGGTAAAAGTGTCTCATTGCATCCTTTGTGCTGGGCAGCCTCACAGTGGCTGCCAGTTTGCCCACCTCCACAACAAACATCTTTCTCCTAGCCCTTTTGCTTGATGGACTTTTTGCCTGGGTTGTAAAGTCAATTATAGAACAGGGTAATGTAGTGGGTGTCATTTCTAACACAGAGATATAGAGAATTATGACCCCACTGGCTCCCTCTATCTCTCTGTGTCTCCCTTTGTCTTGGTTTTACTGTTATTATCTCTGTTTTTTGGACCCTTTTCCTCTCTGTGTGTATATCTCTTTCTGTTTGTCTCAATTTTTTGTTCTACTGTGTGTCTCTTTCTGTATCTTTCTAACCCTATGTTCTCTAAAGGCAGGGTCATGTATTATAGTCACACTTATTAGGCTCCAATGCAATAAACTAACAAATAAACTGACGAATGCACGCACACACACAAAAAAAACCAATAACAGAAGATTGCAGGACAAAAAGAGAAAAGCCTTGGAGCTTTGTTTGAGTGGAATCCCCCAGGGCCATGCATTATGTGGCAGACAGAGCTCTCCTAGTGTGAGCCTCAGTTGACAGGGAACCCCAGCATCCCAGGAGACCTTGAAGAAAAGGCTCACAGCTGTGCCAAGCCTGGCGACTGATCACAAGGACTGATTTGGTTCATGTTTATTGCTGTAAATGCTATGTGAGAGGGCTGGGGCCACTCTGCAGACAATTAGCACATGCTTAACCCTGGGTCTGACCATCTTGTCCTTAACTCCCAGCTCTTTTCTAACATCTTGAGCCTTTCCAAACCTCCTCTCTGGACAAATTTATTTCTATCTCCATATCTCTGCCCCTTTGAGTGGCCCCACACCAGCACACTGTTCTTTGACTTCTGCAAGACTGGCCCCTTTTGCCCTCAAGTTGCAGCGTAAATTGAACCATGGAGCACTATCAGACACACCTAGTGTTGGTGCTCCTTCCTACATCACTCTCTGTTCTCTCTCACAGGAATTTGCTCTCGTGCTGAGTTTATTTCTTACTACAGGCTTTAATCTCCTGGGGGGCAAGAAACATGTGGATACTGTCAGCCCTGCTTATGGTGAGTGTAGCAGGCACCAAAGCTGAAAACAATTGTGAAAAGTTCTCAGCATGCCCTCTGGTCTGTGAGCAGCTTACATTGTAAAGATTGATTCTAATAATCAGCGGTGCCTCCTGCTCAGAAGAAGAAACACCCAAAATGACCTCTTGTTTTTCTTCAATCTTGGGCCGTTCATCTTAGGTGGTATAGCTTGCCTCCTGGTGGTAAAACCCGGTACTTCAGCCACAGGCAGGAAAACCTGAAATCAAAACACACTCCCCTGTCTAAGGTTCTGAAAGCTGTTAGTACACCAGAGACCAGGAAGAAAAGGGGTTGGGCCTACAGGCTTTAGGGGATTGTGAGACCCTCCTAGAACTGCTCTTCCATCCCTTTTTTTACTCCACTGTTTGTCCAGTTTACTCATGACGCCTCTCACCTCAGCCTGGGCAATGACTTCACAGGCTTTTAAATGAGGAACCTGGGACTCCTACAAAGCTGGCCTGGCACCCGGTTCCTGAGCCAGTGTTTCTCTGCACTGACACATTTCTGCATTACCCAGGCCCCTTAGCCTTAAGATGCCCTCTGCTCTGACAGTCTTCTAGAAAATAGAAACCATATTCCAGGGAGTTGGAACACACTGGGTCCTGATGAAGAACAAGTGAAAACAGGCTCTTCTGCCAGCTGTTAGAATCCTTCTGTTACTGCATCTATGCACAGTATCTTAAAGAGAAGGAAACTGAGGCCTTCTTTTCAGTAGTTTCTCCACACTGGGTGTGTTTGCTTTTAGTTACAGATGCACAGAATGGAGACACAGAAACCACACCTTGTTCTTTCAGCTGTCCAGGAATAACGCTGGTTTAGGCTAAACTTTTGCTATTTAGCTTTCTCTGCCCATCAGCTTAGCGAATCTCCCACCCTATCTATGGGCACTGAGCATGTTGACCCAAAATTGGGTGCCCCTGCCCCATTATAGAACTGCTTCCAAACACTTTCTTTTCTCTGTCTGATAAATTCTGGAGTGAGTATTTCCTTTTGTACCACCAGGTGAGCTGTCATTTTGTGTGCATTTCTGTGGTACATGGGTGAGCACACTATGCATGTGGCAGTGCTCAGAGAAAAAGACCCAACATGAGAGGTAGCCTCAGTATGTCATAAGTCTTCATTTTCAAAGTAAAACCATGAACTCATTGTACCTGGGCCCAGTTTTGGTCTGAAAAAAGGCAATTGAAGTAGACACTGGGGATATAGCAGTTGCTTGCTTCATTAGCCTGTGTACAATAGAATCATGGTAATGCTCTGTCATGGGGCTATTAGACTAGTAAAGATATATCTATCACCTCCTATGATGCCTTGCTCACAGTAATCACATTACCAAAGCTACCTGACATTACTACTATTTCTTTTAGTAAATACCTGAATAAAACAGCAGGCTCAGGAACCATCAGTGTCCTCCAGGTTTTGATGTGTAAGTTTTATGAAGAGGCAAGTGAATTTTGGAGCCACGAAAGAAAATGTCCTCATGCTTTGAAAAAAATTTTGTGTGGTTGTTTACAATTGTGGGATCTAGCTCTTCTACATGAAAGTGAAGACTGAATATGTCTACCTGTGGATGCTGTCATTAGCTTATGTAAGAAAATATGAGTTGGATTCCTGAGGGTAGAGATACACTCACACTTCCTAGTGTCACCTTAGTTCCCAGAACAGTGCTGGATACTCTAAAGACTTGGGGAACCTGGTCAAACTCAGTTGTCATGCCTTGACTGACAAGCACTGGCTGCACTGGGCTGGGGCTTCAAGGATTATAGCACTGGGAAAGAAAAGGACAGGGAGTGTACTTGTCTTCTATAGGGGAGGAAGGGTTTAAAGGTGAACAAGGGCTCTGGTGGCTTGGATAATTAAGAAACATGGGGGACACAATAAGATACACAACTAATAGAACTGTGCCATGTTCTCCTGGCTTCCCTGCCCAATGTCAAGCTGTCAAGTTTCACAGGATTCACAGCTTTTATTGTAGACCCCCAGGCAGAGCAGGAACCATCAATGTCCCACGTTTCATGGTCAGTTTAATAAAACCAATCCACTGCTCGTGCAGGGCTTGGCACCATGGTCTTCAAGACTTTTCATTTTCCACATCTTAACGCCAGGTGTTTTGAGGGCTCCACCTTACTAAAGGGACTGGAAATGGTATAAGTCCTGAAAGCCAGCGCTGGGTTCATGGCTGAAGAGAAATAACCAAGAAATAAGACACTGCATGTGGGTGGCCTGAGTGGTGTGACCCTACCAGATTTCACAAAGGGATGGGTGCACCTGGATATGGGGTGCTGCACCCCTTTGGAGATCCTGAAACTTACCGATCCAAGTTTCTGACTGGATCTTTTTTATTTTTTATTTGCTCCAACACAAACTCTGAATTTTTGGAACAGGTGGCTGTGCAGAACTTTAGAAACCCAGGTTGACAACAATGGCATCAATTTGTGGCTTTTGGGTCTTGAAGAGTGTCCTGGCAGAGTTAGGGACCAGACTACTTTAGGGGGTTGGACTAGGGAGAGGAACAAAAGCAGTAGAACTGAAGTCTGGGTGAGGACATTCACATCTTAAAAGGCTTTAATAAGAAGTTATACACCCTGCGAGGCTGGTTTACATTCTCTGACACTTGGCCTCTGAACTCTAGTGCTTCCCTGTCTAGTTATGCTTGAAGATAATTATACATTTTTATTTCAGAGAAGCTGCCTTGACATGCTTAAGTTAGTGATCACTGCTAATGGTTTGCAGGGGTACCTTTGCAAGATCTTTGCCATGGCAGAAACTGTGAACTTTACTAAAGCTAGCATGCCCTCTTTCCAATCACTCACCTGAGGTACACACACAGCCTTGGATGACCTCACTTCACACACCTCGTGGGTCTTTAAGGAACCAATGTCGGTGGCCTCTGACAGAGGATTGCATAGAGAGGAGAAGGAGAAATTAGCTTTGTTGGACTTGTGGCATGGATGGGAATGTTCATAGAAATACTATGGTTTTCAAGTTGTGGGGACAAAGTCTTTTCAGAAAATGCAAGCAAAAAAAAAAAAAACAGAAGGAAAGAAAAAGAAATACAGATATGGCACAAATGCAAACAGTGGCTATACTTGGATGAGTTATATAGATGGTTGTTTGTATAAAAATTGATCTCATAATAATTTACAGTCCATGTCATTATTGTAAAATTTTTTCTCTCTACCTTCGTGGTTGTTTGGATTAGATATAAATGCATACTTTTTATTTCTGATAGCAAAAGTTGTAATTTTAGTGCCAAGAGTTGTTTTGTTCTTAAAATTATATAATATACATCAGCTTGTATAACATAAACATCATCTGTTCAAAATGATCTGAAAGGATTTTCTTCCAATTATTCTGGGCTCAATGGTTTCTCATAATTTTCATATAAATTCTAATACCTTCTTAGTTTGTAATAATGGTCACATATTTATTCTTTGGATATGATACTTATTGTATATTTTTATAACAATAATCATTATTATGTTTTTAATCAATATTCACCATATTATATTTCATTTTGTAGTGGATTTTCTTGTTAGTTTAATATTTCATGTTTCAGTGGATGAGCAATGAAATTGCACAATTATTTCATTTATAAAAACCTGTATCTTTACACAAGCCAGACCCCTGGAAGATTCTACATTACCTGGCATAGAAACCTTGAGCAGATCACCAACATGACCAGCAGAGTGATTTCAAAAAGACCTTCAACCTGACCAGCACAAAGTCCCCAGGAAGACACCCAACCTGATCAGCACAGAGACAGAGGCAGGTCCTCAACAACACTGGGCACAGAGGCTCCCAGTACACTCCTGAGATGACCACCACAGAGAACACAGGTATACCCCAACTTGACAAGCACAGAGACCGCAAGAAGTTTTCCATTCTTACCAGCACAGAGACCACTTGCAGACCCCCACCATAACTTGTCACAGAGACCACAGCAGGCATCCCATCTCTAGCACAGAGACCCAGGAGACCACAAACCTGACCAGCACAGACTCCACAGACAAACACCAATTCTGGCCAGCACAGACAAACCTGGCAGACAACAAACCTGACCAGCACGGAGACTTCCAATTAGACCTATAACCTGACAATAAGAAATCAAAAGCAGAACTTTACCTGACCAGAAGATTGCCCAGAAATCCTGCAAAATGAGCAGCAGGAAGATCAAACCAGATCACCGACCTTACCAGCAGAAAGACGACAGGCAAACCCTCATTGTTACTGGTCACGCAGACACCCAGAAGACCCCTGACATGACCAGCACATAAACCTCTGGTGGGCTCATAATCAGACCAGCACAGAAATCCAAGAAATACTCTCAACATAACCAGCCACAGAGAACTCAGTCAGTAAATGACCTGACCAGCACAAAGATGCAAGGCAGATTTTCAACATTGCAAGCACAGAGAACCCAGGAAGACCTCAAAACTGACCAGCATAGAGACTCCAGTGGACCCCCAACCTGACCAGAACAGAACCCTCAATGAAGACCCCAAATGTGACCACAACAGAGAACCCAGGCCCACCTGAGGCCAGCAGAGATATACCAACAAACACCAAACCTGACCAAGAGCAACCACAGGCAGATTCCAAATGTGACTATAAAAGAGATATCGCAGCCGAATCCTAACCTGCCAAGCACAGAAACTCCCGAGTTATCTTGGCCTGACAAGAACAGAGATCACCAATTGACCACAAAGTTTACCAACACAGAGAACTCAGATAGAAACTCAACATGAAAAAAGGAACACCCTCAGACCAAGATCCTAACCTAGACAAACACCTTAACAGACACCCACCCTAAATAGTACAGTACCCAGGAGTTCATTAATCTGACCAACACAAAGACCTCAGCAAATCTCCAAACGAACCAGCACAGATACCCTAAGCCGACTCCCAACCTTATGAGGCTCAAAAATATCCAGCACAATCCCATTCTAACCAGCAAAAAGAAACCTTTAAGATCCCTCAATTAACATGCATAAAGACTCCTGGCAGACCCTCAACCTGACAATCCAAAGAACCCTCGCAGACCTCGAACCAGACCATTACAGACAGGGCCAGAAGACTCCCAACCTGACCAGAACACACTTTTAATGCAGAACTCAAAGGTGACCAGAACCGAGACTTCAAGCACACTCAAGACAAGCAGAAAGACCCCAGGAAACCCCAAATATAACCAGGACAGATGATAGGCAGATTCCAAATGTGGCTGGGAAGAGAGGCTCCCAAGAAAACCCTAACCTGTCCAGCAGAGCGACTCCTGACTGACTCTAGCCTGACAGAAGTAGAGGCCCCCACCAACCTCCAACTTGATCAACACAGAAACCTCAGACAGAAATTCAATGTGACAAGCACAGGGATACCCGCAAATGTAGATCACGACCAGGAAAGTGATCCCCAACGCAAACACAACCTGAGAAGCACAGTGTTCAGCAGTCCATTAACCTAACCAGAAAAAAGACCACAGCAAATCTCCAAGCTGAACAGCACAGATACCCCAGACAGAAACTCAATCTGACCAGGAAGAAAGATCTCTAGGACATACCCATCCTAACCAACACAGAGAAACCTGGAAGAACCCTCAAATGACCAGCATAGAGACTCCTAGCAGTACCCCAACATGACAATAACACAGAGCTCAAGCAGAACCTGAACATGAGAATCACAGAAAGCCCCAATAGACATACAACCTGACCAGAACAAAGATCCCAATGCACACATCCAAGGAAACAAGAAGAGAGGCTCCAAGCCCACCTGAGACCAGCAGAGAGACCCCAGTGGACCCCCAAACCTAACCAGGACAAAATCCACACAAATTACAAATGTAACTGAGAACAGACACACACCAGCAGAACCCCAACCTGCTTAGCACAGAGACCCTTGAAAAATCCCATCCTGACCAGAACAGAGACTACCCACGGACCTCAAACGTTACCAACACATAGACATCAGGCAGAAACTGAACATGACAATCACAGAAACCCCTTCAGCACAAAAAGCTGACCAAGAAAGAAACCCCAGAAGACACCCAACATGACAAGAACAGTGCCAAGCAGTCTATTAAACTGACCGTCAGAGAGACCTCAGCTAATCTCTAAACAGACCAGGACAGATACCCCAAGCAGATACCCAACCTAACCAAGCTCAAAGATCTCCAGCACATCCTCATCCTAACCAGCAAAGAGAACTCTGAAAAAAACCTCCAAATGACCAGTATAAAAACTCCTGAAAAATCCCCAACCTGACTATCACGTACAGCCCCAGCAGAGCCCCCAACCTGACCACAACAGTGCCTTCAATGCAGATCTCTAATGTAACTAGTACAGAGAAGCCAGGCACACATGAGACCAGTAGAGAGACCCCAGCAGACCACAAACCTGACCAGTACAAACTCAAGGCAAATTTTTTTTAATTCATTTTTTTGTTAGACTTATTGGGGTGACATCTGTTAGCAAGGATTACATAGGTTTCAGGCATACAATTCTACAGTGCATTGTCAACTTGATGTATATTAAGTTCACCACCTAATGTGAATTCTCTTTCCATCACCTTATATTTAGCTTCCCCCCTCCTCTCCCACCCCCTCCCCTTTCTCCCCTCCCTAACCCACTCGTCCCCAAATAAACATTAAACTATTGATTGTGTCCATGGGTTATTTGTTTGTTCATTTCTTTTTTTCTTTGCTTTCCATTTTATATTCTGCATATGAGTGGAATCATGCAGTTCTTTGTTTTTTCTGTCTGGCTTATTTCACTTAGCATGATGATCTCCAGGTCCATCCATTTTGTTGCAAATGGCAATATTTCATCTTTTCTTACAGCTGAGTAATATTCCATTGTGTATATGTACCACAGCTTCTTTATCCAGTCATCTGTCGCAGGGCACTTTGGTTGTTTCCATGTTTTGGCCACT
>PVJL010011876.1:0-40490 GCA_004026885.1 Lyroderma lyra | reverse complement strand
AGGAAATTATTAGAAACAATTAACGGATATAGTAAAGTTGCAGGATACAAAATCAATGTACAAAAATTAACAGCATTCCTTTATAGAAACAATGAATCCTCAGAAAAAGAAATGAGGGAGTCAATTCCCTTTGCTATCACAACAAAAAGAATGAAATACCTGGGAATTATCTTAACAAAGAACGTGATAGACTTATACACAGAAAACTATAAGACACTTTTGAAAGAAATTGGAAAAGACTTTAAAAGGTGGAAAAATATCACCTGTTCATGGATAGGAAGACTTAACATTGTTAAAATAGCCATTCTGCCCAAAGCAATCTAGAGATTTAATGCAATACCCATCAAAATCCCACAATCATACTTTCATGAAATAGATAAGAGAATTATTAGATTCATATTGAACCTTAAAAGACCTCGATTTGCCAAAGGAATATTACATAAAAAGAAAAAGGCTGGTGGCGTTAAAATTTCTGACTTCTATTTATATTACAACGCATCAATAGTCACAACAGCTTGGTACTGGCAGAAGAACAGAAATACAGACCAATAGAATAGAACTGAAAACTCAGAAATAAACACACAAATTTATGGACAAATAATTTTCAATAAAGGAGCAAAAAACATACAATGGGGAAAAGACAGCCTCTTTAGTAGGTGGTGCTGGGAAAACTGGAAAAAATGTGCAAAAGAATGAATCTGATCTGGGAATGTTCTCCATATGCAAAAATTAACTTAAAATGGATTAAAGACCTTCATATAAGACCTTCAACAATAAACTGTATAAAAGAAAACATTGGTACTAAACTTTTAGACCTAGGACCCAAGGAATACTTCATGAACCTTTCCTCAAGGCAAAGGAAATAAAAGCAAAAATAAATGAATGGGACTATATCAAATGAAAAAGCTTTTGCACAGCAAAAGAAACCATCAACAAGGCAAACAGACAGCCAACTGAATGGGAATAAATATTTGCAAATAACACATCAGATAAGGGTCTAATATATAAAATATATAAAGAACTAATAAGACAACAACAAAAAATCAAACAGCCCATTTAAAAAGTGGGCAGAAGAACTAAACTTCACTTCTCTCACGAAGAAATACAAATGTCAGCATACAGATGAAAAAATGCTCATCCTTATTAGCTATCAGGGAAATACAAATCAAAACCACAAGGAGATACTACCTCACAGCTGTTAGAATGGCTATTATCAACAAGACAAGGAATAACAAGTCCTGGAGAGGATGTGGAGAAAAAGGAACTCTGGTACACTGCTGGTGGGAGTGCAAACTGGTACAACCACTGTCGAAGACAGTGTGGAGGTTCCTTAGAAAATTGGAAATGGAGCTACCATTTGACCCAGCAATCCTCCATCTGGGGATCTACCCAAAAAACCTGAAACCTTTGTCTGCAAAGACTTATGTACCCCAATGTTGATCGCAGCACTGTTCACAGTGGCCAAAACATGGAAACAACTAAATTGCCTTGTGACAGGTGACTGGATAAAGAAGCTGTGGTACATATACACAATGGATTATTACTCAGCTATAAGAAAAGATGAAATATTGCCATTTGCAACAAAATGGATCGACCTGGAGATCATCATGCTTAGTGAAATAAGCCATACTGAAAAAAAAAAGGACTGTATGACTTCACTCATATGTGGAATATAAAACTGAAAGCAAAGAAAAAAGAAATGAACAAATAAACCAATAACCCATGGAGACAATCAATATTTTAATGTTTATTTGGGGACGAGCGGTCGGGGTGGGGGAAAGGGGAGGGGTTGGGAGAGGAGTTGGGGAAGCTAAATATAAGGTGATGGAAAGAGAAGTCACATTAGGTGGTGAACTTATTATACATCAAGTTAACAATGCACTGTAGAATTGTATGCCTGAAACCTATGTAATCCTTGCTAACAGATGTCACCTCAGTAAGTCTAAAAATAAAAATGAATTTAAAAAAATATCCATTTTGCATATGTCCCACAGTTTCTGTGTCCAGTCATCTATTAAAGGGCACTTCGGTTGTTTCCATGACTTGAGCACCGTGAATTGTCTGAAACAGCTTTATTTTATTAGTTCTCTTACTAAAATTTTGGTGAATGTATTTGAAAATATTTAACCAGTTGTTCAGATGATGAACTTTCTGTCTCTTCTAAGTATTTTACTTCAGAATAATAAACACTTATTAATATTTGACTCTATTCTGTCATTTAATACATCTCTCTCCTTTTATGAAAGGGACCCTGAAACACTTAATATATATTTAGGCAGTTTTTCCCAGGAAGAACAGAAACTGATTAGCCATAATTAAATACTAAGTAGTTCTCAATTATTTTACAGACTGAAATAAGCATATTTTCTTCATATGCTTGAAGGAAACAAATATAATTAAATGTGTAAGTAAAACATATGCCAGGCCTAATGTGTGAGTAGTGGCTTTTCCAGATTATGATGTCTTTAAGGCTGGAGTCTACACACAGTCCAGAAATAAGAAAACAGAAAACATTCATGATCATATGAACATAACACACACACATTTGCTTTAGGGCAGTAAGCACATATCTGTATCTTTCCTTCAAAAATATATCCTCCGATTTTTCTCAATGTCTTATTTTTACATATCAGAGAGTCCTGATAAAAATAATTCACTGATAGATACCCTTGAATCTTTTTATTCATATATGTAATTGGAGGTTAGGTACATGTACTTCTATTATTCAGAATAAAAGTTTCTGCAGAAGTTCTTGCAGATACAGTAAGATTGAGCATGCATTTGTTTAATGGATCGTCTAGAAGGCTTTCCCAAATTGTAAATGTTCTATTATATATTTATTCACTAGTTATTAAGCAACATACAAATTATTTACCATTTTTCCATATTTCACTGACTGCCACATTGTTCTACAATGTCTCTAAGTTTCATTCTTTTTTGGCTATAATTTTTCTATTGAAAACATTTATTAAGTTCACATTTTTCAAAGTAAATATTAACTTGACTATGAAATGAATCATCTTCCACATGAAAAGGGCAAAGTAAAGGAGTTACTGTTGAACATGAGAAAAAACCCTGAGCCAAAATAAATGTCAGAGTACCATTTTTCTCTCAGAAGGAACCATGTTATATCTGGCGTGGTGCAACATGCCTGGCCTCAGTCTTATGAAGAAATACATTTCCTGTTGTCATTGCCAAGGTTTTCAGGCAGGGCAAAAAAAAAAACACATGCAGAGCTGGCATAGGGGACCATAAACACACCAGCAAGCAAGCCACTTTATTGCACACCTGGGACTATATATATATGTATTCAAACAAAAGTGGCATCTTGCCACATCTGCCCAGTAGCTGTTGTCAAGGCTTTCATGGTTACATAAGGCAGTACATACACAATAAATGTCAGCCCCAGGAATTCCTCAACCCCAGACATAAACTGATTATACCAAGGTCAAGCCTGGGCAGCAGGCCTGGCTTTAACCATTTACAGTGGGCCTGGTTGTAATTCTGTACAGCAGATTTGGCTTTAAACCTCTAAGGACAGACACTTCACCCCTACAGGGCCGCCACATGGGACTTTGTCCATAATGTATATATTTGAGACTATCGCCCGTAGCAGCAATATAGGGCACAGAAAAAGATGACCAGAATGCTAGCAATAATCACTAGGATGATTAGTATCCACTGCCTGGTGGATCCTAAGGAGTCCCACCAAATGCAAAGGGTTAGTACATGGGAAACATTTTGACACAAGTGTGGGAGAACCCAACCAGCAATGCAATTAGAAGCTGAGCAATGTTGTTTTATACATAATGGGACTTGTTCTCATAGTTCCACATGTTCCCCCATCACCCAACCCCACCCATTAATCATTGTATAACCAAACAGAGGGGGTAGTTATTATGGTCCTTGTGGGACAAATTGTCCACTGCCCAGTGACATTAGTCCCTTTTAGCGGTGCTGGTCCACTTGAGTAACTGAGTCCAGTTGTTTAGGAAAGCTGGGTGAATCCGCCACAGGAGTCCCTCAGCTGCCTCCAACGGTATTTCTGTGCAGATCCAGAAGTAGGAAACATTGTGCACCTGAGCAAAATTATGTGGACAGGAAAGGACTCTATTGCCTGCTGTTAGCCTGAGAAGTAGGACAAAGCAGATAGTGACACGATTAAAGGTAGATATTTACCCTCTGGTATAATGCAGGCAAAGTGTCCATCTTGTGACAACCATGTAGCTGGTAAGGGCTTTGACCCTGTCCATGACATTTGTAAGCAAGACTGCAACTAGCCCTCTACCAGATACCTTGATTGGATGGTTACAAGATTAGGACCAATTATGGCCTCACAGACCAAAAGGGCAGCATACATAGCAGCTAGCTGTTATTCTATAAGGGCATAGTGGACTTCCGCCCCTTTTCACAATTGAGAACAGCAACAAATAGGTATTTCATGAGTCCCATGTTTCTTCCACAAGCCCCATCCAAACCCATTGTCATTCACTGACACCATTAAAAGGAACAGTAGGGTGCTGTCAACCAACCATAGGGTTTGGGCTTGAGACACTGCCAGCTTGGTGGCTCAAAATGACTGCTCTATCTCTGGGGTCCAATCCCACGTAGCCCTTCACCATATCAAGTGATGTAAAGAGTGATTTAAAGTGGCTAAATGAGGAATAAACACTCTCTAATAACCCAAGAAACCCAAATAGGTCTGCAATTGCTTCACCGTTGTCGGCCAGGGATATGCCTGTATTTTATCTATGACTGCCTCTGGCATAACCTTAGTCTTACCCAACCAGACAACTCCCAAGAATTTGATAGACAACCCAGGCCCTTGGACCATGTCTTCGTTGACGGCCCACCCTCAGGTTTTGAGGGCTTCTCGTAGACTGGTGGCTGCAGTCTCGAGCTGTGCAATATAATCAGAGGTTAGCATTATATCATCAATATAAGGGAACAGATGCACCATTGCTGGCTTTCACCAGATGGCCAAGTCCTGAGCCACCAGTCCATGGCACAGGGTGGGACTGTGCAGATATCCCTGGGGAAGCACAATGAAAGTCCATTATTGTCCTTTCTATGTGAAGGAGAACTGTTCTTGACTCTCCAGCGCTATATCTTTGGAGAAAAAGGCAAATCAAAAACATAGTGATACTGTCCCAGTTTATGTGGGAGTTTGTCCATAAGATCCTTAACATTGAGCACAGCTGCATGCAATGGGGGCATCACTTCGTTCAGCTCCTGATAGTCCACAGTTATTTGTCAGGAGCCATCAAGCTATTTTATTGGCCATACAGAATAATTATAAGGACTATGCATTGGGCGAATTAACTGGGCTTCTTCAAGCTTGAGAATGGTACAACCAATCCCTTCATTCCCTCCTGGTCACCGATAATGCTTTGTATGCAATATGCAACACTGATAGCCTGGGGCAATGCCAAGTGGGTATGATGGGGATGCCCCTGTACTATAGTCTTTACCACTCATATACGCAGGCAAAATTTTCCCATCATCCCGAGATAGCCAGTCCTTGCAGCATATCCATGCTTGGAATATATTTTGAAATAGGAGGAACATAGACTTTATAGTTTTGTAGGGTCAATCGCCCTATGCTCAGGGTCACAACTGCTTGTTTGAACTGTATCATCCAGCTTCCATATCCATTCATGGTGACCATAGGACCGCTAAAGTGATCCAGATTTCCATACAGCAAAGTGCTATTGGCTCTAGTGTCCACAAGGGATAGTACCCTCTGCACATTATGGGGGGACCAGTAAATAGCAAGTTTAATATGTGGCCTCCAGTCTCCCAGGTCCCCCTTCAGCTGGTTACCTTGGCTAGACCCTTAGTTTGGGTAAATATCAGTCAGTCTCAACTTTCGAATTGGGGGTCTAACAGCTAGCAGGAGAATAAACTGCTGCTCAGGTTTTAGCTGCTTCCACAGAGCCAGCAGCACTCCTGTAGGATGATGCTCTATTTTTTCTGCAGGTACTCCCAAAGCTAATAGATTAAACTACATCTATTTTTGGCTCACTCTCAGTAAAGGCTGAATGCCACCCTTTTGAGCTCCTTTATTTTGTGGGCGTCCTTTGGGTGGGGGGCCTTTGGGGCAGTGTAGCGGCCTCACCTGGCTACCTTTTTTCTTTTGCTTCACTTCGACATCCTCCAATCGAGCTAGGGTGTCTGTTATTTTATGCACCCACTGATCTACATAGGGAGCCAGAAGAGCCACCATAGTCCGAAAAGTTTGTGAGGGTCCTGACGCTAGGATGAGGTTCTTCATCCTACTGGTGAAAACTTGCTCATCAGGGCTAACATAGTGTACCTGAAACATCATCTGTCGCATGCCCATCTCCCGTATGATTTGCATTAGGTTTGCTCACAGTCTCAGGCAATTCACCGGAATCTGCCCAAACTGTTCAGGCTTCTGCCATTAACTAATTGATTAGGAAATGATTCCCTGCATTATGGTTAATATGGAAAATATTTTGTAGCCTTTGACTCAAGTAGGGGAGTACTGTAATGGAGGCCAGTTGAGACATTTTCTCAGAGGATAGCTCTGTTCCTTCTGCTCCCTTGTCCCATAATCTCAATAGCCAGCCAGGTACAATTTCCCCAGCCCTTTGCCATACCTGCTTTGTCAATTCCCATTATTCAGTGGGTGAGTACGCAGTCATTGTCATATGCTGCTTGGCCTGGGGGCCCAATGTGGCTGACCCCCTGGCCACATTTGTTGCTCCAGCTCGACCTTCTGTTGCACTAAGGGACAAGCCTGCAACATAGATATTGGGTTACATGGCCTGGAGGACTGTATAAGCTCCTCCAAGCCCTGTAGCATACATACAGCAGCCACCAGGCGCACTTCCAGTGTTTCTTCCCAGCATTGCAACCAGCATACCTGTTGAGCTTGCTCCTGCATCTCCCTGCCAGTGTGGCGCAACACTGCCAGAAACATCCAGGCTACCCGACTGGCTACCTTCCATTGTGCAGGCAAAACATTTGGCTCCTTAGATTTCTGAGCCTTCTTGATAGCCTCAGGTGTTGGACTAATGTCATCCTAATCCTCCGGAGTTGTTCATATGGCCAGATATGTGGCTACTGGGTACCATAGGGAAGTGGGAGGTCACATTTCTTTCACCCAGGGTCCCTCAGAGGTGCTGTGGGTAGTACTCACCTCATCCTGCTGTCTATGCCAAATGTCCTTACCAAGGTTCCTAAGCAGGACAGGTTTTGACGGTGGTACACCCAATTGATAAAACCCATGGGGAGCTGACAAAGGGGACCATAATACACCAGCAAGCAGGCAAGTCACTTTATTGCGCACCTGGAACTATATATATGTATTCAAACAAAAGTGGCATCTTGCCACATTTGCCCAGTAGCAGTTGATTAGGTTTTCATGGTTACATAAGGCAGTACATGCACAGTAAATGTCAGCCCCAGGAATTCCTCAACCCCAGAAATGGACTGATTATACCAAGGTCAAGCCTATGTGGCGGGCCTGGCTTTAACCCTTTACAGTGTGCCTGGCTGTAATTCTTTTCAGCGGGCTTAACTTTAACCCTCTGGGGACTGACACCTGTCCTTTGGAACTTGACATTAACTACAAAGGTAACACTGCACACACACAAAAAAGCAAAAAATTAGAAAGCACAAGAATGAAAAATAAAGAATATACAGCTTTAATCCCCCACCTTCATCTCTCTCTTAATGACTCCATTCTGCAGATACACAGGGTACATGTTGGCCATGAGATAGAAAGCAAAGAGGAAGGCAGCTCCTGCATATAAATAGCTTATAACTAGTGATTAAGGAACCAGTGGGTGAGACTGCAGGGAGTAGAAAATACATCTTCAGCTGGCTTCAAGAATCATGCTGTGAGATGGTCTTCTGAGTTTCCATAATTGCTCTATCAATCTGATATTCCTCAGTTAATGGAGTCTGCTAAACTTCTGCAATCTAAACAACAAAAATCTGCAGGTCTGTATTAATGCCAAAACAAAAGAGTGGTAGCTAGGCTTTCTGGTGTCTGTAGCAGTGTCTTTGCTGGATATAGGGCATAGATTTAATAATGGAAGACAGAAATTTCCCTATCTAGGGGTTCTATAATGATAAAGGGCTTTCTGTTTGGTACAGATACCCGAAGCCATACATATTTCTAATTTAATCATGGAAAACAGTGTTTTCAGTTAACTTTTCAAGAAAATTTAATGTTATAATTACCGTCAGAAAGGTTTTTGTTTTTGTTTTTGTTTTTGTTTTTTTGCACTTTAAGTGTTTATTGAACTTGAAGTGAAAATATTGCTTGTGTTTTATTCCCTTATTTCCCCTTGCTAAGTATGTAGCATGCTTAGGATTAGATTGGAAGTATTGCTGTGAGGTTTTTGAAAGATTAATTATTTGATTTCTGTAAGGTCAGTTGGGGAATCACTCATAACTGATTGAACTTTCCCCTAGGAGAAAACTCAACTAGACAGGAAATGGAAAACACAGCTCTCACTTTTCAAGAATTTACCATATAAGGAGTGTATTTGCCAAGTTTTATTATGCAAGGCAGGTTTCAACAGTGGTACACCAAGCTGCGAAAACATGTTCAGAATCAACACAGGAAGACTATAAACAAGCCAGCAAGATAGCCCCTTTATTGTGCACCTGGGATTATATATACATATTAAAAAAAAAGTAGCATCTTACCACACCTGCCCAGTAGCAGTTGTTTGGGTTTTCATGGTTACATAAGCCAGTACATGTGCAGTAAATGTCAGTTCCAGAAATTTCTCAGCCTGGACCATGGACCATTTATGGTAAGTTCAGGGAGGTAAGGTCCTGAAGTGGGCCTGGCTATTAACTCCTTGCAGTAAGCCTGGATATAACTCTTTACAGTGGGCCTTGCTTTAATGCTTTGGACACTGACACTCCACTCCTATAAGGCTGCCACATGTGAATTTACTCATAATGAATACCCTTGAGCCCATAGCCCACAACAACAATATAGGGTGCAGCAAAAGACTACCAGACTGCTAGCAAAATTGCTAGGACCATTAGTATCCACCACCAGGTGGATTCTAAAACGTCCCACCGAAAGGTTAATGGGAGTTCTGTGGAGGAAACAATGGCTTATATTTTCATGTCTATCTCAGCCAGGGCTGTCTGAATGTGCTCAGCCTGATCTGGGATACATAGACAACATTCCACATGTAAAATAACACATGTGCCATATTGGGGGACTGTCAATAAGTCTACAGTCATCCAATGTTGCAGCACAAATTTACACCTTTGTGCTGTTTCATCCAATAATAGACTTAAGGTCTGTTTATTAGGATTCAGGGCTTTAGCTGTATGCATTGCTAAAGCTTCTACTTGTAATTCTACATCTATGACAGGGGCCCTTGGCAGGGCTATAACAAAGGAGTAGAACCACCAAGTGGCTCTATGTTGGAAATGTTAGCAGTGCTATATAGCATCCCAGTTAGTAGGCAATTGGGAAAGCGTCGCCAGTACTTGACAAGAAATGTAAGTGTTACCCCATATACATTGGCCAGTCCAACTTGCAGGTAAATAAGGCCTTTCATGGTGTCCATAAATCCAGAGGTTTCTAGCTGGAAGGATATCTGGGAGATGAATACCAGCATATCAGGCTCCATTTCAGCAAGTGTGGGGATCAGCACGTGGGTAATGTTTTGACACAAGTGTGAGGGTACCCAACCAGCCATGTGGTGAGCAGCTGAGCAATGTTGTTCTCTCCATAACAGGACCCTTTCCCATAGTTCCACAGATTTCCCTACCATCCAAGCCCACCCATCATTCATCGCATAACCAAAGAGAGAAGATTGGTTATTATGGTCCTTGTGGAGAAAATATTCAGTTGCCTGGTGATGTAGGTCCCATTCAGCATTGCTATTATATGTATGTAACAATTTTCAGGTGTTTGGGGAAGACAGGAGAATATGCCACGGAAGTCCCTCAGCTGCTTCCACCTGTATTTTCATGCAGATTCAACAGTGGAAAACATGCACCTGAGCAAAAGTATGTGCCCAGAACAGGATACTATGGTCTGCTATTAGCCTGGGCAGTGGGCCAAAGCAAACAATGACAGCATTAAAGGAAGATCTTTACCCCTCAGGTAAAATACAGGCAATGTGTCCATCTTGTGACAACAACGTGACCAGTAATGGCTTTGCCCCTGGCCTATGACACCAGACAAGTTTCTCAAGATTTTGGGGCCATGTCAGCTCTCATGGGGTGACGGAAGACAAAAGAAGAGGCCAGAGAGTAAGGACAAATATTTTTTTTAGTATATGACTTCTGGCTCTCTCTGGAAGGGTCACATATACAGAGAGGGGCCAGCGCCTCAGCCATGGTTTCAAGATCAATCCTTCCTTGAATCTGACACCCCAAAGTTTTTTAGAGCCAGCCAAGATTCATGGAAGGCCTGGGTCATCCAAAGCCATGACCATGAGGCTTGTTTTTCTGGTGCCAACAAGTCAGAAGCAGAAAGGAGTAAAGACCCATTATATATTTTTTCACCATGTGTTGGTCAGCAAGGTTAGCATACATTTTCAAAAAACAAGATGACCCTTGCAGAAAAATTTTTAACAAGTACAAATCAGTATGTCTGGGTTATTCATTCAACAGCTTAACTGCAGTGGGCAGATTAGTTCCCCATTTGCATAAATTGGGGCCTGAGATTTTTAATTTTTTAATAGACTATTATATTGTTCTATAATAGCTGCAACTTGGTGTCAGTAGTGTACATGCAGTTGTCAACGGACATCATTTTAGTGTGCCAAGCCCATACTTTGTATCCAATAAAGTGAATGCCCCGGTCACTGCCTATTATTGAAGCAGTCCTATAGGTAATTATCATCGGATCCACCAATAAAGGGTATGTTCTTGGGTTGTTGCAGCCATAGGCCAAGAAGATCCTTACCAAGTCCTTGTATCCATTGGTGTAAAGGCATATTGACAACCATGATCTGTTGGCAAGGGCCTGATATATTCAATTTGCCACTCTTGAAAGGTTTGCCCACCCCTTGGTACAACAGCTGGCTGTCACAGCGAGTGGTGCTGGTAGGGTGCTGTTCTGCACAAACCTAGTAATCTTGAATAGCTTGTTCACATTGTGTCAGAGTCAGGAAATGCCCCACAAACAAGTTACCTGTTTATCTATAAGGGAATAACGGGCTTCCACTCATTTTCACAATTGAGATGAAAAAACATATCAGGCAATGCAAGGGGTGAGATAAAGTGGATAAATTAGTAATAAACACCCTCCAATAGCCCACCAAACCCAAATAGGTCTGCAATTGCATCACTGTTGTCGGTCGGAGATATGCCTGTATTTTATCTATGACTGTCTCTTGCATAACCTTAGTCTTACCCAACCAGCCAACTCCCAAGAATTTGAAAGACAACGCTTGCCCTTGGACCTTGTCTTCATTGATGGCCCACCTCCAGGTTTCCTGGGCTTCTCGTAGACTGGTGGCCACAGTCTCGAACTCTGCAACAGAATCAGAGGTTAGCATTATATCATCAATATAATGGAACAGGTGCACCCCTGATGACTTCCACCAGGTGGCCAAGTCCTGAGCCATCAGCCCATCACACAGGGTGGGAATGTGCAGATATCTCTGGGGAAGCAACAGGAAAGCCCATTGTCGTCCTTCCCACATGAAGTCGAACTGCTCTTGACCCGCCGGCAGTATATATAGGGAGAAAAGGCTTTGACTGGAGAGGAGGTTCCTAAAGCTACTCCCAGAAAAAACAATTGAACAGCCATCCAGGAGCCAAGAAAAAGGACTCTGAGTGACAAACCGGCTGTTGAGAAATCCACAAATCACAAGTAAACACCTGAAGGCTGGCGAGAAGGGGGCGAGTCAGGGAGAGGGAAGGGAGCAGAGAAGGACGACGCGGGATCCGGACGCGATCCCTGCTGACTATTCAGAGTTGCGCAGTTTGGGGGAGGGGAGAGAGACAAGGAAGCTGGGGACGGAAGGAGTTTGGGAGCCAGCCTTTGGAACTTTTGAGTGGTAGAAGGGCTGAGCGAGGACTCTAAACTGCAAAGATAACACCCCAGGTCTAAGCCCCCTGGAGACCTACACAGGACTGCAGTTCCTGTCCCCAGCCTGCTGCAAAGGTGACCCTGCTGTCTCAGGCCAGGCCCACAGCTTTGAACTTATGAAGCGGGCACTTTCTCGTGCACCCCAGAGTTCCGAAAGCAGTGCGAGCCTTTAGAAAGCCAGGTACTGAATCAGGGCTGGGAAGAAAGACTGATTTTGCCCAGCAAAGGGCCGAAAGTCTTTTGTTGGCCTCTCCCCAGGATATATGCGCATAGCCTCCAAACGCAGTAGGAGATCAGAAACAAGAAACAAACAGCCCCCTTTCCGCCAAAACTTGACACCCCCAGCGCCACCTAGTGTCTGACCTACAGCAATACACCACAAAAGCAATAATCTGGGCAGTGAACATAAAGTCCTCATGTAAAAAAAGAAGAACCCAGCGGAGAGGATGAATTCCTTAAAAACTAAAACTCCTCAGAAAGAACATGAAATTAACCCAGAGGACAGCTTGTTACATCTGGAAGGGTCTCATTTAAGTGACGGAGAATTTAAAGCAGCCATTCTAAAGGCTGTGAGAGAAATGAAAACCTATTGGCAGAACACCATAGCTGAGATAAATAACATAAAAAAAGATATAAACGACATAAAAAAGGAACTCTGTGAACAAAAAGAACAATTTAACAAAGAAATTCCAAACATAAGAAAGATTGAGATGGAAATATGAGAAATAAATAATACGACAAAAGAAGTGAGAAATGAAATAACTGCCATAGGAAACAGGACCAACCAGATGGAGGAAAGAATTAGTGATATTGAAGACCAGAACATGAAAGAGGAAGAGAAGGAATATAGAACCAAAAGGATTGGAAGAACTCTGCAAGAAATATCCGACTCCATGAAACAAAACAACATCAGGATAATAGGAATAGAAGAAGGGGCAGAACAATCTACAGAGAGCATATTCAAAGAAATCGTAGATGAGAAATTTCCAAACCTATGGAAAGATCTGGAACCCCAAGTTCAAGAAGAAAACAGGTCCCCCAGATACCTGGACCCAAATAGATCTTCTCCAAGACACATGGTACGAAAGATGTCCAAAACTAAAGACAAAGAGAAAATTCTCAAGGCAGCCAGGGAAAAAAAGAACTATAACTTTTAGAGGAAAACCCATCAGGCTGACATCAGATTTCTCAGCAGAACCTCTACAAGCCAGGAGAGAGTGGAATCCAATATTCAAAAATTTAAAAGAGAGAAACTTCCAGCCAAGAATAAATTATCCAGCAAAATTATCTTTCAGATATGAGGGTGGAATAAAGACCTTCTCAGACAAACAGAAGCTGAGGGAATTTGCCAGCACGAGGCAGGCACTCCAAGAAATACTGAAGGAGGCTCTTCAGCCTGAAACAAAACATCAGGACAAATGGAACAAAGTTGGGGCAACAAGAAAGAAACAAAAACAAACAAACAAACTAACAAACAAAAACAAAGAAAGAAATAAGTAATGGCCACAGGAAATCCTCACATATCGATCATCACTCTAAATGTCAATGGACTGAACTCACCAATAAAAAGATACAGAGTAGCAGACTGGACTAAAAAACAGCATGCATCCATATGCTGTCTCCAAGAAACACACCTCAGCTGTAAGGACAAACACAGACTCAGAGTGAAAGGATGGGATACAATACTCCAAGCAAATGGTAACCAGAGAAAAGCAGGAGTGGCCATACCGATATCTGATGAAATAAACTTCAAGTTATAAAAGATGGTAAAAGACAAATATGGTCATTACATAATGATAAAAGGCACAATGCAACAACAAGAATACTTGACACTAATCAAAATATATGCTCCCAACCAGGATGCACCAAAATATACAAAGAAACTACTAACAGCCTTGAAAGGAGAAACTGATGAATACACAATCATAGTGGGGAACTTAAACATCCCGCTAACAGCCATGGACAGATCATCCAAACAGAAAATAAATAAGGAAATAACAGCTCTAAACGACACATTACAGCAATTGGACATCATTGACATTTACAGGACACTTCATCCAGCAAAAAGAGACATGGAACATTTTCAAGAATAGACCATATGCCGGGACACAAATGTAGCCTCAGCAAATTTAAGAAGATCGCAATAATACCAAGTGTATTCTCAGGCCACAAAGTTTTGAAAGTGGAGATCAACTGTAAAAGAAAAGCAGAAAAAAATCACATATACATGGAGATTAAACCAGCTTATTAAAAATGTACTGGATAAAAGAACAAATAAAAGATGAGATTAAAAAATATATAGAAACTAATGATAATGAAAATACAACGTGTCAGAATTATTGGGACACAGCGAAAGCGGTAATAAGAGGGAAAATTATATCATTACAGGCCTGTCTTAAAAAACAAGAAAAATCACAAGCAAACATCTTAGCATCCCGTCTTAAAGAACTCGAAAAAGAAAAGCAGAAAAAAACCAAAGTCAGCAGAAGGAAAGAAATAATAAAAGTTAAAGCAGAGCTAAACCAAATAGAGAAAAGAAAGACAATAGAAAAAATTAATATTACGAAGAGCTGGTTCTTTGAGAAAGTCAACAAAATTGACAAATCCCTGGCAAGACTAATTAAAGGACGAAAGGAAAGGACACAAATATCCAAAATTAGATATGAAAGGAGAGAAATTACCACAGATACCACAGAAATACAAAGGATTATAAGAAAATATTAAGAAGTACTTTATGCCACAAAATTTAACAATCTAGAAGAAATGGACAAGTTTCTAGAAACTTATAGCCTACCAAGACTGAACCAAGAAGAACTGAATAATCTAAAGAGACAATTCAATAGCAATGAGATTGAAATGACTATCCATAATCTCCCTAAAGGCAAAAGCCCTGGACCAGATGGTTTCACCAACAAGTTCTACCAAGCATTCAAAGAAGAATTAACACCTATCCTCCTCAGACTCTTCCAATAGATTGAAGAGGAAGCAATACTTTCTAACTCATTCTATGAGGCCAACATTACTCTAATACCAAAGCCTGGCAAAGACAACACACACACAAAAATATCTATAGACCAATATCTCTGATGAACACAGATGCAAAATTCAGAACAAAATATTAGCAAACAGAATACAGCATTGCCTCAAAAAGATCATACATCATGATCAAGTGGGATTCATCCCGGGAGCACAAGGACAGTTTAACATACGAAAATCAATCAATGTGATACACCACATAAACAAAATCAAAGATAAAGACCATGTGGTCATTTCAATTGATGCAGTAAAAGCTTTCGAAAAGGTACAACATCCATTTATGATCAAAACACTAAATAAAATAGGTATAGAAGAAACGTATCTCAACATAATAAATGCCATATATGAGAGACCCTCGGCTAACATCATACTGAATGGGGAAAAGCTGAAACCTATTCCCCTCAAATCAGGAACAAGACAGGGATGCCCCCTGTCACCTCTGTTATTTAATATAGTACTGGAAGTTCTAGCCACGGCAATCAGGCAAGAGAAAGGAATCAAATGTATCCAAATTGGAAAAGAAGAGGTCAAATTGTCACTATTTGCAGAGGACATGATACTTTATATAAAAAATTCCAAAGACTCCACCAGGAAACTATTAGAAACAATTAACGGATATAGTAAAGTTGCAGGATACAAAATCAATCTACAAAAATCAACAGCATTCCTTTATACAAACAACGAATCCACAGCAAAAGAAATGAGGAAGTCAATTCCTTTTGCTATCACAACAAAAAGAATGAAATACCTGGGAATTAACTTAACAAAGAACGTGACAGACTTATACACAGAGAACTATAAGATACTTTTTAAAAAAATTGGAACAGACTTTAAGAGGTGGAAAAATATCCCCTGTTCATGGATAGGAAGACATAATATTGTTAAAATGGCTATTCTACCCAAAGCAATCTACAGATTTAATGCAATATCCATCAAAATCCCACAATCATATTTCGTGAAATAGATAAAAGAATTATTAGATTTATATGGAACCATAAAAGACCTCGAATTGCCAAAGCAATACTACATAAAAAGAATAAGGCTGGTGGCATTACACTTCCTGACTTCTATTTATATTACAAAGCATCAATAGTCAAAACAGCTTGGTACTGGCAGAAGAACAGAAATAGAGACCAATGTAATAGAACTGAAAACCCAGAAATAAACCCACAAATATATGGACAAATAATTTTCCATAAAGGAGCAAATAACATACAATGGGGAAATGACAGCCTGTTTAGTTGGTGGTGCTGGAAAAACTGGAAAAACATATGCAAAATAATGAACCTAAGCTATGAACTCTCTCCATACACAAAAATTAACTCAAAATGTTTTAAAGACCTTTATATAAGACCTGCAACAATAAACTGTATAGAAGAAAACATAGGTACTAAACTTATAGACCTAGGACTCAAGGAAGACTTCATGAACCTGTTCTCAAAGGCAAGGGAAGTAAAAACAAAAGTAAATGAATGGGACTATATCAAACTAAAAAGCTTCTGCACAGCAAAAGAAACCATCAACAAGGCAAAGAGACAGCCAACTGAATGGGAGAAAATATTTGCCAATAACGCATCAGATAAGGGTCTAATATCTAAAATATATAAAGAACTAATAAGACTTAACAACAAAAAACAAACACCCCAATTACAAGAATTAAACAGACACTTCTCCCATGAAGAAATACAAATGGCCAGCAGACATATGAAAAAATGCTCATCCTCATTATCTATCAGGGAAATGCAAATCAAAACCACAATGAGATACCACCTCACACCTGTGAGAATTGCTGTTATCAACAAGACAAGGAATAACAATTGCTGGAGAGGATGTGGAGAAAAAGGCACCCTGGTACACTGCTGGTGGGAGTGCAAACTGGTACAACCACTGTGGAAGGCAGTGTGGAGGTTCCTCAGAAAATTGGGAATGGATCTACCATTTGACCCAGCAATCCCCTTTCTGGGGATCTATCCAAAGAACTTGAAAACCTTTGTCTGCAAAGACTTATGTACCCCAATGTTCATTGCAGCGCTGTTCACAGTGGCCAAAACATGGAAACAACAAAAGTTCCCTGCGACAGATGACTGAATAAAGAAGCCGTGGTACATATACACAATGGAATATTACTCACGTGTAAGAAAAGATGAAATATTGCCATTTGCGACAAAAGGGATGGACCTGGAGATCATCATGCTAAGTGAAATAATCCAGACAGAAAAAACAAAGAACTGCATGATTTCACACATATGCGGAATATAAAACTGAAAGCAAAGAAAGAAAGAAATGAACAATCAAATAACCCATGGACACAATCAATAGTTTAATGTTTATTTGGGGACGAGTTGGTTAGGGAGGGGAGAAATGGGATGGGGTGGGAGAGGAGGGGGGAAGCTAAATATAAGGTGATGGAAAGAGAAGTCACATTAGGTGGTGAACTTATTATACAACAAGTTGACAATGCACTGTAAAATTGTATGCCTGAAACCTATGTAATCCTTGCTAACAGATGCCACCCCAATAAGTCTAACAATAAAAATGAAAAAAAAGAAAATGGCATTTGCCAAATCCACAACATAGTGATACTGTCCCAGTTTATGTGTGAGTTTGTCCATAAGATCCACAACTTTGGGTACAGCTGCATGCAATGTGGGTGTCACTTTGTTCAGCTCCCGGTAATCCACAGTCATTCACCAGGAGCCATCAGGCTATTTTACTGGCCATATGGGAGAATGGTAAGGGCTATGCATTGGGCGAATTATCTGGGATTCTTCAAGCTTGAGAATGGTAGCCGATATTGTCTTGTATGCACAACACAGGTAACCTGGGGCAATGACAAGGGGGCATGATGGGGGTGCCCCCGAAAAAATAGTCTTTACCACTTGTATACGCAGGCGAAATTCTCCCTTCATCGTTGAGATTGCCAGTCCTTGCAGCACATCCACCCTTAGAATATATTCTGTGATATGGGAGATTTAGTCTTTACAGTCTTCTGGGGGCAATCGCCTGATGATCAGCGTCACAACTTGTTTGACCCATATCATCCGGCCTCCATATCCCTCCATGGTAGCATTAGGACCACTAAAGCAATCCAGATTTCCATACAGCAAAGTGCTATCGGTTCCAGTGTCCACAAGGGTTAGTACCCGCTGCACATTATGGGTGGACTATTGTAGCATACCCGAGACATCATCTGTCGCATGCCCATCTCCCGTAAAATTTGCACTATGTCTGAGTACTCACTGTCTCAGGCAATTCACCGGCATCTTCCCAAATCGTTTGGGCTGCTACCATTACCCAATGGATCAGGGAATGACTCCCTGCAACATGGTTAGTGTGGGTAATATTTTGTAGCCTTTGCCTCAAGGAGGGGAATAACATAATGGAGGCCAGTTGGGACATTTCATCAAGGGACAACTATGTTCCTTCTGCCCCCTCGTCCCATAATCTCAATAGCCAGCCTAGTACCATTTCCCTCACAGTTTGCTGTACCTTCTTCGTCAGTTCCTGTAATTCAGCAGGCGAGTATGCAGTCATTGTCTTATGCTTCCTGGCTGGGGGGGCCCCCTGTGGATTACCCTCCGGCCCCATTTGCTGATCCAGCTCGACCTTCCATGCACTAAGGGGCGAGTCTGCAATGTAGATATTGGGCTACCTGCCCTAAAGGACTGTACAGACTCCTCTGAGCCCTGTAGCATACATTCAGCTGCCACCATGTGTTCTTCCAGCGTTTTCCCCTGGCACTGCAACTTGTGTGCATGTTGAGCTAGCTACTGCATCTCCCAGTTGGTGTGCCCCAACACTGCCAGAAACATCCAGGCTATCCGGCTGGCCACCTTGTGGTGTGCCAGCAGGACATTTGGCTCCATAGATTCCAGGGCCTTCTTGATATCCTTGGGTGTTGGCCTAATCTCATCCCAGTCTTCTGGAGCTATTCATGTTCCCAGATATGTGGCCACTTGGTATCATAGGGAGGAGGGAGGCCACATTTCTTCCACCAGGGGACCCTAAGAGGTGTTGGGGGTAGTACTCACCTCATCCTGCGGACTACACCAAATGTCATTGCCAAGGTTTCCAGGCAGGGCAGGTTTCAGTGGTGGTACACCCAATTGAAAAAAACACACGCCAAGCTGACATACGGGTACCATGAACACACCAGCAAGAGAGCAAGCCACATTATTGTGCACCTGGGACTCAAAATAAAGTGGCATCTTGCCCCATCTGTCCAGTAGCAGTTGTTTGGGATTTCATGGTTACATAAGACAGTACATGTGCAGTAAATGTCAGCCCCAGGAATTACTCAACCTCAGACATGGACTGATTATATCAAGGTCAAGTCTGGGCGGCGGGCCTAGCTTTAACCCTTTACAGTGGGCCTGGCTGTAATTCTTTACAGAGGGCTTAGCTTTAAACCTCTGGGGACTGACAAGTTGTCACAAAGAAAATAGAACAGCAGCTTATGAAAGAAGTATTGCTGGCTCTTTGAAAGCAGCAGAAACATCAGCAGCAGTTTACTCTCCTTCCAGCTGCTCCACTCCCAATTTAGGGAGTATGCAGATGAGAAACTGACTAACTTTTACCCAGACTAGGGTTCTAGCCAAGGAAGCCGGCTAATTAGGTATCTGGGAACCCAGAAGCCACATGTTGAACTTACTATTTACAGGTCCTCCCATAATGTGCAGGGGACACTGGAGCTGACAACAGTTTGTTGTATAAAAATCTTGATCACTTTAGCGGTCCTATGGCCACCATGGAAGAATATGGAGGCCACATGGTATGAGTCAAACAAGTAGTTGTGACCCTGGGCATAGAACAATTGCCTCCACAAGACTATAAGTTCTCTGTCTCCCAAATCACAGAGTATATTCTAGGGGTGGATGTGCTGCAAAGATTGGCGATCTCGACGACAAAGGGAGAATTCCACCTGCGTATATGAGTGGTAAAAATTATCACTCAGGGACACCCCCATCATGCCCCCTTGGTATTTCCTCAGGTTACCCTGTTGTGTATACAAAGCAATATCGGCTACCAGGAGGTCATGTGGAGACTGGATGTACTATTCTCAAGCTTGAAGAAGCTCAGATAATCTGCTCAATGCATAATCCTTATAATTCTCCCATATGACCAGTGAAAAAGCTTGACAGCTCCTGGTGAATGACTGTGGACTATCGGGAGCTAAACAATGTGACTCCTCCTTGGCATGCAGCAGTGCCCAATGTTATGGATTTTATGGACAGTCTCATACATGAACTGGGAGAATATCACTATGTTGTGGATTTGGAAAACTTCTTTTTCTCCATAGATATAGTGACAGAGATTCAAGCACAGTTCACCTTCACATGGGAAGGATGACAATGGACTTTCATGATGCTTTCCCAGGGATATCTGCACTGTCCCACCCAGTGCCAGGGACTAGTGGTTCAGAACTTGGCCACCAGGAAGAAGACAGCAGGGGTGCATCTTTTCCATTATATTGGTGATATAATGATTCTCTTACAGAGCTTAAAACTGTGGCCACCAGTCTACGAGAAGCCCTCAAGACCTTGGGGTGGGCCATCAATGAAGACAAAGGGCAAGGGCCTGGGTTATTGCAGACTTACTTGGGTTTTTAGGCTATTGAAGAGTAATTATTCCTCATTTAGCCACTTTGTCTTGCCTGTTACATCACTTTATATGGAAAGGAGCTACTTGGGATTGGCCTCCAGATATAGATCAGTCATTTTGAGCCGCCAAGCAAGAGGTGGCTCAAGCCCAAATTCTATGGGTGGTTGACACCACCCTACCATTCTTTTTAACAATATCAGTGGATGACAATGGATTTGGATGGGGCTTATGACAGAAACATGGGACTCGTATAGTGCACATTGGTTTTTGGTCTCAATTATGGGAAGGGGCAGAAGCCCACTATTCGCTTATGGAAAAAAATCTAGCTGATATTTATGCTGCCCTTTTGGCCTGTAAGGCTGTAACAGGTCCTAATCTTGTAACCATCCAATCAAAGTATCTGGAAGAGGGATGGTTGCAGTCTTTGTTGTGGATGCAATCGACAGGGGTGGCCCAAACCACTACCTTGACCAAAGGGGTCCTATTTAAAACAGGTGGCCTGCTTTTCATCTGGCTCTTTATCAGATCAATTACATGCCTTGCTGGACCCTAGAATTTCAAGTGGAAGAGCCATCCCCACTGATGGACACTGAAATATGTATGGCTAGTCCTTATTTAGAGGGGCAAGCCTCTATCCTGGCATATGCTTAGTATACAGATGAGTCCTGCTGAGGGAAACTGCCTACATGGGAAGCTGTGGCAATACAGCTATCTACAGATAAATTCTGGTATGAGACAGGGACTGGACAATCCAGTCAATGGGCTGAATTGAGGATTATGTGGCTAATGTTGATGAATGAACCAGGTCCCATACATGGCTGTACAGAGAGTTGGGTGGTATACAAAGATTTAATACCCTGTCTTCCCTATTGGGCAGCCTAAGATTGGCTGATAGGGCATAGTCCTTTGTGAGTAAGGCCCTTTTGCAGGACTTGTATAAATGGGGTCTTCAGCAGAGGGCCACTATTTACCATGTTCCAGGACATAATCCTTTAAAGGTACCTGGAAATGATGCCGCTGATGCTCTTGCTCAAGTGAGAGCAAGCCAGTTACTGCTCCCCACCCCTGGGAGAGCCAGGTTCCTGGCTACATCAAAAACTGGGACATATTGGAGCCTGAACCATGGAACAGGCTAATAGCAGCAGACATAATATCTTGTCCTGGGCACATAGTTTGCTCGGGTGTGTAATGTTTCCAACTGTTGGATCTGCACAGAAATACCGGTGAAGGCAGCTGAGGGACTTCTGTGGCAGATTCACCCAGCTTCCTTAAACAACTGAACACAGTTATATACATGGCACAACACTTCTGAATGGGACCAAAGTTGCCAGGAAGGGGACAATTTGCTCCACAAGGACCATAATAACCAATGCCCTCTGTTTGGTTATGCAATGACTAATAAGTGGGATTGGGTGGTTGGGGAACATGTGGAACTACAGGAACAAGTCCCGTTTTGTACAGAACAACATTGCTCAGTCACTAACTGCACTGCTGGTTAGGTGCCCTCAAACTTCTGTCAAAACATTACCCACGTGGGGACTCCTTACACTTGGTGGAATGGAGCCCAATATTCTGGTATTCATGCCACAAATATCCTTCCAGCTGGATACCTCTGGGTTTAAGGACACCATGGATGACCTTATTTACTTACAAATTGGACTGGCCAATGTACATGGGGTTGCCTTTACATTGCTGGTCAACTACCGGTGACCCTTTCTCAATTGCCTTCTAATTGGGATGCTATGTATCACCACTGGCATTACCAACGTAGAGCCACTTGGTGATTCTACACTTTTGCTCTGGCCCTGCCTGGAGCTCCTGTCATAGATGTAGAATTACAAGTGGAAGCTTTAGCAGTGCATATAACTCAAGCCCTGAGTGCTACTAAACAGGCCTTAAGCCTGGTATCAGAAGAAACAGCACAAATGTGTAAAGTTGTGCTGCAAAATTGGATGATTTTAGATTTATTGAAAGCATCCCAAGGTGGCACACGTGCTATTTTACATGTGGAATGTTGTGTATATATCCCAGATCACACTGAGCACATTCAGGCAGCCCTGGTCAAGATGGATACAAGCCATTGCCTTCTTCACAGAAGACCCATTAACCTCTTGGGGGACACCTTAGGATCCACCTGGTGGAGGTTACTAATGATCCTAGTGATTATTGCTAGCAGTGTGGTGATCTTTTGCTGTATCCTATATTGTTGCTGTGAGCTATGGGCTCAAGCATATGCATTATGGGTAAAGTTCCATGCGTGGTCCTATAGGTGTGGAGTGTCAGTCCCAAATGGTTAAAACCAAGCCCACTGTGAAGAGTTACAGCAAGGCTCACTGCAAGGAGTTAATAGCCAGGCCTGCCTCAGGCCCTGACTTTTCTGACCTTACTATAAATGGTTAATGCCCTGGGCTGAGGAATTCCTGAGACTGACATTTACTGCACATATATTGGTTTATGTAACCATGAAAACCCAACCAACTGCTACTGGGCAGATGTGGCAAGATCCCACTTTTGTTTGAATACATATGTGTAGTCCCAGGTGCACAATAAAATGGCTTGTTTGCTGGCTTATGACCTCTCTATGTCAGCTCCAAGTGTGTTTATTCAACTGGGCATACCACTGCGGAAATCTGCACTGCTTAAAAAACTTGGCAATGACACTCACATAAAAGGTGAACTCTCTAGAGAATTTGAGTCATGGTATTTTCTTCAAATCTCACACCAACTGGCATCTCCATTTAGCACCAGCTCCACTTAGGTGTTGGTTCTCACTCTGGTCTCACATTAGAATCACTAGGAACTTTTTAAAAAACTAACAAACAAGTAATTGGGACCCATCATTGAGAGATTCAGAGAAGCCTAGTCACATGTGTTAGTATGTCCACAAGTATTTCTAAGGTGCAGACAGGGCTGAGAATCATTGCCTAAAACAGTGGTTCTCAAAGTGTGGTCCCTGGACAGCAGCATCAGCATCTCTTGGGGAATTACCAGTGCAAATCCTCAGGCCTACTTCACCCCAGGAATCCAGGTTTACCAATGTAACAAGCACAGGATAAGTGAATTTATATTAATAAATTAGTGCTTTCAGTAAATAAAACAAAAAGAAATCACTAATTAGTGTTGAGGTACAGAAATAAATTAGGATATATTGTATAGCTTGTGAATTTTAGGTTGAATGATAAAAATGTCACCACTTTCTCTATACAAGTATAAGTTCTGACAATTAATTTTACAAAGTCATCCTAGAAAAAGTGCCACATACCTCATTGCTGAATATCACTATAGTCAACTTTAAAGTACCCCCCTTGGGAAGCTATGCACAAACACCAGTGCCTAGTTCACCCTTCAAAGCAATTTTGGATCTCTTTTTCTGGTATGGCCACCAGAGCTGTAGTTGAATGTCCCTTGATGTCCTGAATGTCATCAAAATGTCTTCCTTTCAATATTTCCTATATCTTCAGGTAAATAAAAAAATCATTGGGGACCAAATCAGGTGAATACAGAGAGTATTCAAATACATGTTTTTTTGATTGGTTAAAAATTTTCTCACAGACCGTGCTCTGTGAGCTGGTGCATTGTCATGATGCAAAGAGCCGTGAATTGTTGATCAAAAGGTCAAGTTGTTTTTGTCTAATTTTTTCTCATGCAGTCTTTTCAGCACTTTCAAATAGCAAACTTGATTGATTGTTTGTCCAGTTGGTAAATATCCATAATGAACAATCCCTTTGATATCAAAAAAGGGTAACAACATCAATTTGGCTCTTTATTTGGACTGACAGAACTTTTTGGACATGGAGAATTGTGCAATTTGATGCTTTGTTTCAGAGTTGTAGTGGTATGCCCATCGATGATAACATGGCCAAAAACATGTTCTTGCTTCTCCAAAAGGTCTTGGCAAACCTTAACTCTCCTTTGCTTTCGTTCACTGGTGAGCTTCTTTGGGACCGTTTTTGCACACACCTTTCTCATGCCACAATTTTAAGTTAAGATTTTCCTGTTTCTCTATTTGTTTATTGGGCCTCCTATGATTCTCACAGACAGCCAACAATTTTGACAAACAATTAGACAAATTTTTGCAGTGTTTTTGTCAGTTCTGCTCATTACTGACCCCCATGACCTCTCTTCATTAGTGATACTTTATCTCCTTTCAGAAAAACACTTAATCCATTGGTACACTGCTGTTTTCTTTAAGTTATTATCCCCATAAACTTAGATTAACATGTCCCTGATTTCACTTACAGTCTTGCCAAGTTTAATAAGAAATGTAATGTTTGTTTTTTGATCTAATTCAGGCTCCAACATTCCACACAAAAACACGCAACAACAATAATAAATGCCACTCAGCAAGACACCACCACAATCTGACACCAACATAGCTGTGAGATACAGATAGATCAAGATTATGCAACCATTCCAAGTTGTTTGTACAGTGCTTCCAATGTAAATATACAGTGGCAGGTTCATGAACTTAATTGTGATACCTCATGTATTATTTATATTTAAATGTATGTAATACTCTGGAATAATTTCAGACATACAAGGATACTTCAATGTCATGACAAGCAGTCTTGTGGAAGACATTGAGAAACTCCATAGGCCTCCTAACAAAAGATGTTGATTGGAAGAATTTTGACAATACAAAAAATAAAAATATAAATTTTACATTTTTGTATAAATTTGAAGAAATGTTATAGATAGCTGGAATGTGTTTGTGGTAATAATATAAATCAACAAGAATAATATTAAATTCTAATATGACAATGATGTCATGTGATCACACTGAAGCACATTATTAATATGATCATTGTGCGCCATCAATCTCTCAAGCAGATAGTTAGGACATCTAAATCAAAACAGACCACAGTCAAATATATTCTATAATAATGTTTTTTGACAACATTTTGTAAGTTCTTATGTAGAATTCCACATCACTATGAAATGAAAATTAGAAAGTGCTAAAATCTATTTGATAGTTGGTTGATATATAAGCAATCTATTGATGCATAAAAATTACCATAAAATTAGCAGCCTAACAGAATTTACTGTCTCACAGTTTCTTGAGTCAGGAGTTGAGGTACAGTTTAGCTGCATCTTCTGCAGAGGATCTCACACATTTGACATCAAAGTGTCAACCAAGTTGGGGTCTCAAATGGGGAAGAATGCTTTTTCTAAGCTCAAATTTTTGGCAAAATTCATGTCCTTGAAGCTGTGGAACTAAGGGCCCCAGCTTCTTCTTGCTGCCCAGCATTCCTACAAGCCACTTGTATTTCATTGCCACCTGGGCTTTACCAACATGTCCTTTTACTTCATCGAGCCAGTAAGGAGAGTCTCTAGTGAAGTCAGCTAACAAGGCAGAGTCTTATGTGACATAATTACAGGAGTGGCATCCACTGCTTTTGCCATATTCTGTTGGTTATAAGGAAGTCCCAGAATCTGTTCATATTCAAGGCAAGAAAATTACCAAAAATACTTGAACACAAGAAAGCAGGATCATGGTCAAGGGAGAGGGAAGACAACTTAGAGACTGTCCAGCACAGGTAATTTATTTAACTGGTCTGAATTTCATTTTCTGCATCTGTGAAGCAGGAATGCATTGAGTCTATATGTTCTAGCCAATGGGCTCTTGTGGCAAATAAACAAATAGAAAACAGGGCCTGACAAATAACAGGTCCTTGATACACAACAGTTAACTTCTCTGTTCCACTCCCTTCCGTCCCTTTTCTTCCCCACAGTGCTAGAGTTTTTTTATTTCCTATATTATCATTAAAAAATTAGTTCCTTGAAGAAACTGTATCTTAATGGCTTGTATCACAAATGAGATCATGATTTGTGAAGGATACTTAGTGAAAGCTCATACACAACATAATTTTCTTCATTCGGTGCTTTGGATCAAGAACATGCAACACTTTGGATACTAGTGAATTAATCTTCTATTGTTGAGGGTAAAGAGAGTTAAGGAAAGAGAAAAAGCAGCTGACTAAACTCCTTTGTCCTCATACCTCTCTGCTGTGGTCATCCAGCAGAGGTGGGATGGGCTCCCACCCAAAATTGGTTCAGATGTCCAGACTGGTGATTCTACATATGCATCAAGAGGGTATAAAGAGGTTTATATCCTTCTCACCTGATGAGGCCTTCTGGGAAGAGCGGGGCAGGCTCCCAAGCAGGTCTGAAAATGGCCTGAGAGAGAGCAAAGGAGGGAGACTGGCTTTGGCTTTTATTAGAGTTGGGGTGTGGAGCTGTCTAAGATTTTCTGTGTGAGAGGGGGCTTGTGTGGATCGAACTTCTTGCAGTCACCAGAAAGAGAGTGAGGGATTTCTTACTGGTTCTGTGAAATGTGAAACAAAAAAGAAAGAGGAATGGATGAGACCAGACAGCTGTCAGCAATCAAAATTGAGTCAGAGTCTATTACACTCTCATCAAAGCGTGTGTATGGTAACACAAGCACAGAAAGATCTGCGCTCTTCCCTACCTTCTATTCTGTCCCTTTTTGGCTCAGAGGACACATATGTGGGAAGAGCTACTCTAATGCTATGGAAACATAAAAGACCTAACACTCATGTAGCAGCATCTGCCATGGACTTTCTAAGCATTTTACATATATTTACTCATCTGGCTTTCACAGCAACCCTAGAGGTAAATACACTAATATTATCCCCATTTTACAGAGGAGTAAACTGAGCAGAGTCAAGTATCTTCCCCAAAGTCACCCAAACAGTAAATGGCATAGCCAGAGTTTAAACGTAGGTAATGCCTCTGCCTTTTCTGCATAGATGCTGCTACAATTACTCATGACCTACTGAGACAATGGCTTCCAGCCAGTTTGCATCAACACTTCCCAAGGTGTATCTACCTTCTGACTCAAGTGTAAAATGTATTTCCCCTAACACAGATGGGTCTGAAGAAGGGCCCAGCAGAACGTGGTGGAAGGTAAGAAGCTCACTGTAGTGTCAGGTGGTCCTCACAAAAGGTCTTGGGCTGCCTGAGGCATTGACCCTCAGGACAGTAGACAGCTCTGTCAACCACCACCCAGTGGGTAATGAAGTGTGACCCAGAAAATAGGGTGACAACTGTGGGTGCTTTTGCAGACTTTGTGAGGCTGTCACACTGAAGTAGTGATTGTTCTCAATCTTGCACTCAAAATTAATGTCTTTTGATCAACCTTAAAGTGGGAAGGAAGAATTTATTAATTTTTAATGTGGCAAACAAAGAGGTAGTGGATTATTATTATAAGATTCCAGAGCCACCAGTGCCTTTTAGTTGAGCCTCTTTCAAAATGTCTCTCTATGATATATTTGTTCATAAATACGAAAATAGATAATATATAAGGTACAAAGAATAATAAAAATAACTTTCATGTCTCTTTATACAAATTAAGACATAAAATATTCCCAATGCCTTGAAGCCCCTGTATATTTACCCCAGGCATATCCCTCTTCACTCCACCAAAGGTCACCTAATTCTGAATGCCCATGTTGGTTACCACCAAGTGTCATTGCCTCCATTCAGTGCTCCAAGGTAGAAAGTTTGTCAAAGCTGAGTGTGTGTGTGTGTGTGTGTGTGCGTTTGTGCATGTGCATGTGCACGTGCATGCACATGTGTCTGTGAGGGTGTGGGAAGAAATTTATTATCTATTTAAAAAGAAACCAAGGGCTAGCTTCACCAATGTCTTTTGATCTGAAGTAATCTATCATGATTCAAAGAAGACAAGTGTAAAACAGTTAAAATAGGCATTATAATCACATACTATCTCTCTTTAGAACTCATGTTTAAAATCAGACACTTATGTTTGAAAAATTGCATGGTTTTTCAATCAAAGCTAACCTTTCAGAACAAGAATAATGTATGTACTACTGTTCGATAACAACAAATGACAAGTGCATTTGCCATTACAACAAAAATAAAATTAAATAGTATACATATCTGCTACAGGTGACCAGAAGTGTAACCGTCATTGAAATTGGGACACATTATGTAATGAAGGACACTGTCCATGGTATGAGCCTCACCTAACCCTTCTTTTGACTTCTTGCCTCTGTGGCCCCTGCCTCCTATCAAAAATTTATTAAATACAGTGGTTAATCTAAATGATTGCTACTGAAATTTACCTAAGAGTATAAAAAACTCTCAGTATTATTACAATCTGGAACAATAGAGATCACAGTACCTAGGCAGAATCTACCAGCCCAGAAAGAAAGTGAGACTCCACTAAGCAAGCCTGTTGCCAAGTGAAGGACAGAGTGAAGTGTCTTGCCATAATTGTATTACATGAGTTGCTTCAGAGCTTAGGTAATGAATCCACAGTCACTGAAAACAAAGAGAAGTGTCAATGCCTGAAGTGAATCCTGAGATTTTCCTGAATCTAATTGGCCCCAGGTCCTCTGTAATTGTTCCTGAGGCCTACCTTAATCTATTGGAATTTAGAAGAAATGCCTGCATTCTGTTAGAATACTCACTGCATTGTTTCCTCTGGCTGAAGAGCTTTGATGGTTGCCATGTTCACACATTTATTGTCAGAGTCAAGACTTCAGTGAGCCCTCATTGTTTCCAGAGACAGTGGCTCCTGGAGATACAAAGTAAAAGTGGATAGCATAATTTGTTTGTTCATTAATTCAGCAAATATTGATTGAGCATCCAGTATGTGCTGATCGCTGAGTATAATGCATTCAGTGATCACCAATAGAACAGTCTCTTTCCAGAGCATGCAATGTAGTGAGAAATCCTGAGAAGTAAACAGAAAATTAAATGTTAGTGATAAAGGTTATGATTGAAGGTGCTGGGAAAAGGTCCCACCAGAATAAGTGTGCTAAGGGTGAAGGTTTTTGGTCAAAGAAAGCTTCACAAAATAACTCTCCTGGTAGAATGGATCTAATATAAATGCTTTCTTGAACACTGAGAAAAATGGTTTCACATTAAAAAGAGTGTTTTTGGTGTTCATTTTCAGTAGAGATTTCTCCTTTTAAAAAGATTAATAAGATCAGATTAAACACACTGTGTTCAACCTGCTTTACAGTAGAGCCATCCAGTCATTGCCCTCTTTACTTAAAAAATTCAATCTCCACTGAGGTGCAAAGACATAACTGTTCTGTTCTGGCACTAACCTTTACTCTCACCAACCCACTATCAGCATCTTTCTGTAAATATCTATTACTTTAGTCTCTAAAGACATCCATCCATATGCCTCTAACTTACCACCAGCTTGCATGGCTATCAACCCAACTGTTAGGAGCTGAATTGTGTTTCCCACCAATTTATATGTTGGAGTCCTAAAACCCAGCACATCAGAATATGACTGTATTTTATAATAGGGCCTTTGAAAGAGGTAATTATTTTAAAATAAATTTATGGCTGTGGGTCCTACTCCAATATGACTGATGTTCTTTTAAGAAGAGGAAATTTGGGCACAAAAGGCAGACACAGAATACAAGCCAAGGAGAGAAGCCTCAGAAGAAACCAACCTTGCGGACACCTTGACCTCACAATTCTAGTCTCTAGAACTGTAAGAGAATAATAAATTTCTGTTGTTGAAGCCATCCAGTATGTGGTTCTGTGTCATGGCAACCCCAGGAAACTAATATACCAAACCCTCCTCTTTCCTTCTTAAATTCAGCAAATATGAGTTGAATGTTAGACACTAGACCAAGGACTGGGGCTACAAGGATAAACAGAACTCTATCTACTTGGAGGTTCCAGTTTATTAATGGGGATTTTTACTTCTCTGCATTCTTTGTTCTAGAAATTTCTCCTAAAGAAAACAGAGATCACATTATTTAGCTATGGGCTTCTAACTGTGCTATTAAAAGTATGTGCTTGCACACATGAAAGTGGAGCCCCTGCAGCCCACATGTCTCAGCTGGATTTCCCGGCCCAGGAAGGAGACACCCAGTAGCCACCCCTTGGCTCTTGGAGTACACACACTGGAGCTGTGGCCCACCCTCCAGGAAGACAGGCCAAAGAAAGAGTCCTGCCTGGGCCTTGGATGAGAGCTCAGAACATTTGGGCAGGAAAGTTCAGGGTCCAAGGGCTAGAAAGGAGGCTGTGAAACTGGAGGAGGGCATGATAACAGCCCTCCACAGCACAGGGTTATGGGTCTAGCCCCCTCTTCCACAGATCTAGAACTGGTACTAATGATAGTGGCCCTTGAATCTGTGCTCCTGGGGGCACATTCTGGGCATTAATTTTGAATAACTCAAATATTTGCCAAAGGGATGCAATCAGGTGAGGTAACAATGTAACATTTATAAAATTGCCATCATTATAAGGCTCATGTCAATGTCTAAAAGTCATATTTTCAGCTCCTGCTGTCAACAAGACTAATGTGAAATTAATGCAGCTTAATACAATTTGCCCAATTGCTTATCATAACATTCCAAAAAGAATTGCATTTTAAATGAAATGCAGCCTAACTCAGTGTTGCTTCTTTCCAAAGCACCTGTCTTTCAATATGTGAATTATTTGAATAAATTTTTAAAATTTTAGTTCATTTGAGTATAAAAACCAATGATCAAAGATTAAAGAATTGAAACTTAAATTTTCTAAATCTCAGAACAAAACAATTGAATAAATCTTGTACCTTGACTGTGTTTACAACTGCCTGTGTTTACAAACCAAGAGTATGAACACAGGTGAGGATGGGACCTGTTGCTGGATTGGGAGTTCTCAGCGAAGCACACATGGCTTAGCCTCCAGTGCTCTCTGGCCTGGAAGTGCTCAGACTTTCTTGTGTATCAGACTCTCCTGGAAGGCAATTCAAAACTCAACAGAGTGCTGGGCCTCATCCTGAGAGTTTCGAATTCGGTAGATCTTGAGTGGGGCCTGAGAATCTGCATTTCTAACAAGTTCCCAGGTGGGTGTTGATCCTGCTAATATGGGGACCCCACTCTGAGAACCACTGCTCTGGGTCTATTCAGATACTCATGTCCTGTATACAGAGCATGGCTTCCAATTATAACTGCTCCTCCTCCCACCCACTTCATTACACAATTGATTCCCATATTCACAAGTGACAATATATGGGTTAAAATCAACAATGTAAGTAATTTGCACACCACTGAAGAAAATGTTACCAATCACATACAATTTCTCAAGTTAATCCTGCAGGTTGTAATGATAAGAACAACTTGCTTCTTATTCCCTTTTGCTACAAAGAAGAACCACACACTCCATTCAGCCATGGATTCTACCCCAATGATAGTAGCTCCAGGGAATGTTTGATGGAAATCTAATCTCCAAAACAAATGACTTTCATCATTAGTCTAAATTGCCTGAAAGTTTTTTTAGTCTGATTTTGTTAATTGTGATGCTATCTAAAACCTTCCGGATTCTATTTTCAGCATATTATTACCTCTAAATATGCTGACCATATGTACCATTTTAAATGATACAGAAAGCAACGATACTGTTCTATTTCTAATGGTACATATGGTCAGGTTACTGACACCTTGAATTTAGCCTGGTGAGACTAGGCTGATTATTTTTTTCATTTGAAATGTGATAGTAGCATTATTTTATGTCCCATTTAAAATAGTATGTCTGGGCAGCCCATCTAACAAAAAGTTTCTTTCCATGTAAAAGACTAGCACCTATGTGACTGGCCTCACACAGAAGACCACATGCTACCAGCACAGACCCAGGGTATTTAAGCAAAGCATCCTAAACACACCAAGGGCAGCAGAGAGCTGCCACTTGGTAACCTGTAAAGGATGGTTAAGCTCTGGAACCACACTGTCAACATAATCACAAACATAATGTATTTGATTTTTTCTGCTCCCAGTCTATGTTTATGGCTTCTTTGTAGCCATTTGCCATCTTGACAACATCTGTCAATGGGTAACCTAAATGTCTCAGGCACTGTTGGTTGGATTGTCTCCCTGCAGGACAGGGAGGCAAGGTCCAAAGTGAGACACAATGTTTACACTCACATCAACCCTAAATACACATTAAGAAATAAATCAAAGACATCTTTTAAACTTGCTCTCAATTTCTGTAAACCATGTACTAAATAGATACAGCCCATGACTTTAGCTTTACTAAAATGTTTAAAGTAAAAGAAAAACATCAAAAACAATACATTTTGAAAATAAAACAAATTTTCTGTGGTAGTTCATGGCCTTTATCACATTGTACACCTGTGATATTTCTCAAGCTTCTGTGTGTGCCTCCCATTTTGCTCAATCTGCTCCCCACCTCCTTGATCACATCCTGCACATTTGTTTCTCCTACTTAACGGTCTGCTGTGAAGGCAAAGGTCATCGCTGACTTTCCCTGCATTACTGGTCACGCCCTGTTTATATAGATCAAAGACTAGTGGTCATGCCATGACTGATGTGTGGTCCCTAACACAAATAAAAGGTTGTCCTTGGGGCAAGTATGATGAAACGATCAGATTCCTCATTCATTTTGCTGGTTTTTAGTGGATTTCAGTCCAGAAATATTTCACTTGCACAGTGTCACATGCAGAGTTTTCAAGCTATTTTATTTTAAATAAAAAAAAAATTGTGAAGAATACAGAATGTCAAAATTAGCATCGCTTATTTTGTGAATGAAAATAATTATATATAATTTACTAAATAAAAATGATACCATATTTTATGCTTTTTCCTGGTAGACGCTTTTAATGGCAAATAATATAGAACTCTGGTTGTATGCGATTAGAGAAGTCTATTGTAAAAGTTCTTGTCCAAATAAAGAAATGGGTATCTCCAGCACACAGCTAGACACAGGGGAACCCAGAAAAATCAAGTACTGAAGCCTCAGGAAAAAGAGGAGTTTGTCATCTGGGCCTTGTGTGGACTGGGATTGCAGGTCATTCAGGATCCAGGTGGCTCCTGTATCCATGTAACAGTGCAGCTGTCTCCACAGCCAGCTCCATAATTCACAGGGCCCAATGCAAACTGAAGATGTGGGGCCCTTTGTTTAAAAAGCAGGTTTAAAACAATGCCACACTGAGTTCTTAAATGTAAAGATTTTTTCTTTCTTCCACAGTCTGTGTCTCAATTTGTCATGGTGTTTTCTATTTTTTATGTAAGGTCATTCTAAGTAAAGATGACAGAATATCCAATGAAAAGAAGTTGGCAGAATAAATTAAATGAATGGACCTTCAGAAGTGAGACCATGTACGTTCCAACAAAGGGGTAAGGAATCCTCCCTTAGTCACCAGGCTCCCAAATGCATGCAAATAACCATAATTCAAAAGACGACTATTTAAAACATAGCCATTATTTAATTCATTATTGAATGTCATAAACTGTTATGTAAATAGCTTACACATTATAAACTGAACCTTAGATTCAGGGAAACATAAAATCTGGAGTTGGGAGAAGTCTTACTTTTCACTATCTGCCTTTTAGCACAGTTTGATTTTTCTTCTTTATTTATTTTTATGTTTAAATAAAATCTATGGTTGAAAAATACTACAGGATGCCTTCTGTAAATAGTACAAAAACATAATAATTTTATGTACAATTTAATATTTCTATGAAATATATGTAGTTTTGTTAATCTACTGTTGCTATGAAAATGAGTGTAATATAAATGTTTAGTACATATAAGATGTACACTCTGATAAATGCAGTCATATTGTAGACAAACACATATGTAACTAGAATTTTAATATTTCTGATGAAACCGTTATGTAAGTCTATATTTGCCAAAGGAAGCATATGAAAAATGATGAGGCTTCAGTTGCATTTGGTGGGGAAAAAGCACACAAGAAGTTTTTAAGAAAAGAATTTCCAATAGATTAAAGAAAGTTGACATTCTGATAAGACCTCTTTCATAGACTGTAGTCATAATAACAATCTGTTCGTTATAATAGACTCACACACCAGGGTTATTTCATTTTAAAAAATGGGGAAAAGACATCCTTAGAGCTTTTGTCAATTGTATTTGCTTGTTTATTTTTTTGTTAAGGTATAGTTTACCTTTATTGAGCAAATAGAAGTTGTGGCATTACTAACCCTAGATTCCTCAAAGAAGCACTGACAAAAGCCTGACTTGCTCAGCAGAATGGCCAAGACCTTAAGAGCACCCCACCCCTTCTCCACCCAATGAAAACTAAGATGTTGCTTTGTCTTTAAAAGTGTGCTTTCTATTCTCAAGACAGCTGTTCTGGCCACTTCATCCATCCAGGTTGCTGTCCTAATCTTTTCCAACAGAAAATTATAGAGGTACTTCAGGGTGGATGCCATACTATGAAGATAAAAACAAATCTGTCTTTACAATAGGTCAGTAGAGTCATCATGAGGTAAAGATAGGTCCTACAATCTAAGAGTGTCGCATAACATGAGTGGTGGGAGTACAAGTACAGCGATGCAAAGTTAAGAAACACAGGAGTCAAGAATATATTACATGGAGTTCCCTGATGGTGTAGTGGCTTAAGGCTTCGGCGCTGGCGCTGTCAGTGCTGCGGCCTGGGTTCTATTCCCAGTCAGGGAGCTACCCAAATACCAAAAAACAAAAAGCCAAAAAAAAAAAAGAATATATTACAAGTGGTGCCAAGGGACCCCAGCCTCAAGGACTGGACATGCAGAATCTGACCAAGGCATAGCTTTTATTAGTGGGCAAACAAGGAAGTGAAAATGACTTTTTCCCAAGCTCTGTGTGTTACCTGCCTCAAAACTGCCTCAAAAGTCCAGCACTTATTGTGCCTTTACATACCATTACAACACCAGGGGATGGAGTCATTGTTATTACAAAAATATCCTTTAAGTGGGAATGGCTGATATTGTTCCTTTGGATCTCAGTATTCTAAGACACCCCCTCAAGGAAGCTTTTACTGATATTCTTCCATGGATCTCAGTCTGAGCTGTACATGGGAAGCAAGGCAGCCAGGGGCAAGAGTTTAACCTCAGAAGGGATAAGGGTCTACGTCTCACCTCTGTTGAACCCAAGCTCTCTCTTGATGTGACTTGCCTGTCTTAGATTGTTTCTTCCTTGAGGAACCTTACCCATCATTGACTAACCAGCCAATCTCCAGGGCCATACAGGGTGATGTGTGGTTTGCAAGTGAGGGAGGGGGGTCAGTTCTGTCTCCTAGATATTTTATGCCCCCTGTGGCCTCGACATTTAACTCCTGCCTTAGGATATCATAGGGAATGCATGGGCGGGGTTGGGGGAACAAACAGGCCAGCAGCTGGAAGGCAATAATATATAAGCTTTGTTTTTAGAAGACAAACTTGGTTAAAATGTCTTCTTCAAATATTTCCTTGATGTCAAGTTCAAGGAAAATCCAACAGCGTTTCTAACATCAACCTGATTTGAGGAAGCTGCTATGCAAAAGGCTCCTAGAAGAATCTGAAGGGAGTGTGTCAAATCATAGCAAGAAAAATGCTTCTAACTTCAGTAAGACAACTTGGCCAAGGAGGCCATTTTTAGAGAGTCAAAGTTGGTATCTCAGAAGTACTTGTGTTTCACCTAAGTGGAAATAGGGAAACATGAAAATGTTGGGGAGGAACTAACCAAAGGCATGATTGAAAAAACAAAACAAAACTATTCAAAACATTTAATGTGTGTCTTTCCATTCTGGCTTTTTCAAAGTAGGTTTGGCAGTGAGTTTATTTCCTGGGCACATTTACAGGGTAGTTTGTTGTCTTAAACTAGTTAAGTACAGACCACATACTGTTACACTCTTTGGAGTCAGGAATAAAGCTGTCTTGTGCTTTAGAAAACTGGTAGCCTCTGAACAGGGCACTTCCACAAGAGAAATATTCTTCCACCCCCACGTGGAGGTGACCTGAGAAAGTATGTACAGTGGGTTGAGAAAATTCTGGATTTTCTATAGCGTGTAGACAAATGGAACAGGAAGTAAACCATTAAATGGCAGAGAAGAGGAAAAGGCCCAGGAAGTTAAAAGGAAGTCCCTATTCTCAAAACTGCAGACCCTTTTTAGAACTTGTCTCATAAAATGGCCTGAGATTTAAACTGTAGTCACATGCACATTTTGGATTGGAATTGACCTGCCCCTTAGCATTACCTACCCTGATGCTATGGCAAAGTAGCACTCTTTCTATTAATACTTTTTTCAGAGCATCACATTAAAGAAATTAACATTCTTATCTCAAATTACTCCATTGGCAGATAAAAAATCTCCATGCTATGAGAAGACAGAATGTGGGAGAATAATTCAGAAGGTGTGGAACGAAATGGGCGGGAGAGGAATTGAACAGTTTACTAAAATATGAATACCAGCACCATCAAATACCCCACTTGTGTCCTGATTATAATTTTCTGAAGTTGGAAATGAGAGAAGTTGTGCCACATCAAATCAGGTATGGTAATTCCTTATACTTTTGTTCACATGTGCCTTTGAGAAAATGATATAGAAATGATATAGAAAAAAATGTACCTATTACTTACACACAAAATTCTATTTTATAAGGACTACTCATTACAATAGTTTAGATGGAAACCTATTAGTCACAGCACATATATAATATATAATCTTTATCACTTGACTTCCACAAACATTTTCTTGCACCTAAACTATTTTCATTCTAAAGCTTATGTCTCTCTATACATTTCTTGCCCTTTTAGCTTCAGTAAAGGACTTTACGAAAGTGATTGTGTAAGTTTTTCATACATGGTTTCAAAGGGCTATACAATTTTATCTCAATTATTCCAGAAGTGAAACATCCCTAATATTTCTCTACACATTGTGGCAGAGAGTGCTACTTACCTTCCAAGAAAAAGTATTCTCCCTTTTGCCTTAGTTATTCAGCTACACCATTACATTTTTAGAGCCTCTCTGGTAACCACATGTGACCATGTGACTAAGCTTTATGAGAGTAAGTTGTACAAACTGTGCTATGTGGATCTTCTGAAAAATCGTCCTTTCCTTCCTCCAGCTCTCTGCAAACAAGATCCAATGGCTGGAGATCTATAGCCATCCTGTGCCATGAGTTTGAGGTGTGATGGCTAACACTGTCTGTTGACTCCTCTACTATGAGAAAAAGCACCTTGTTTATCTTGGTCAAAGCAACATTCCCAGCACTGAAAAAGTGTGTGACATGTGGTAAAGGCTCAGGTACTGAGTGGATATTGAGTAAATAAAATAGATGAATGAGTTTACTTCAGGCCCAGGTGAAACACTGATCATAACATCCTCCCAGGGGATACTCAGCCGTCAGTAGGCAAATGCAGTCTCAGTTTCTATCAGAGCATCAGAGTCTTCATAAATTCAAAATCCATTACTCCTAGCAGCTCCTTTCCTTTGCTGTCCAAGACTTCTCACAGTTATATAATAGAAGGATAGAAATTTTTTTCTTAAAATCTTCCAATATTCCCTTCAAACCAAATATTCAAAAATCTAGTGTCCTAACAATGCTTCCAAATATTTTTCTGCTTACCAAGTTTTAAAATCTTGAAGTTTCATGATTATGAATACCGATTTGTGTGCGACTGGCTAACTGCCAAAACTATTTTATAATTTGATTTTAAACATTGTCTCAATTCTACAAGCATCATCCAAAATGGTATCTAATGACATTAGCAGCATTTCAGACAATATTATTATTATCACCGAATGCAATTAGTAGATCCTAAGGGTTCAGCTAGATGTTATTTACTGTAACTTAACTGTCCAATTCTTTGCCATTGCAATGTAGTTTCCCACATTTCATATATTGCCTGTTTTTGTCATAAGACTTACTTGTGTCTTTCAAACTATTACATTAAATATTAATTATTCCTGCTTCCCTGATGTTGAGGTGATTTTGTTCTTCTGCAATCTTTTTAATAAATGAAAACAGTCACTCTGATCCCTTTTGTTAGGGGACATCTTAGGTGATTATAGGGTTTCTATATGTTCTCAGTATTTTCAATTACATGCTATATTCCTCATAATTTGTTCTTCACTCTTTTGGAAATGTTATTGCTATTTTCTTTAACTATTTGGGAGAAATAATTAGCCTCATCACCTACTTCTCTGACATACCTGTAAATGCTAGGTATCCTTGGTTGTTGCTCATTTTTCTTTTCAATTTACTCATCACTGAGGGAATATATTATTTTGTAGTTAGATATATTGAGCTTTGGTGAAATGCACACTTCTTGACACATTATCCTCTCTTTCCCAGAATACATTTCCACATGCAAACCTATGAAAATAGAGAATGATAGAGGTCACCAGATGAGCTCTTTCTAAATCTTTCCTCTGTAAGGAGTGTGTGAGCCAGAAGCCAGGTCATTTGTGTAAACAGGTTTTAGCAAGGCTACCTGTGTGTTTGGAATCCATAGTTCAAGGATTTTGCAAGGCAGCCCAGAGCTGGGTGCGTAAGGACAATACTCGGGATGTGGTTTCTGGTTTGGGTGGAAAAACATGACATTGGAAACAAGGTTGTTTGGTCTCTGGAATTGATTTGAGACATAACTTATGGCCTGCCTACCTTGAAGAGAATAAAAATAATATAATCAGTAATGCCTTAGCAACAGGTACCAAAATATTGATTAAATGCGGTTATCCATAACTATATGTCTTCATTAAAATGTACTTTCCAGTCTTGCTTTACTGATTTATCTCTATGATCTCACTTGTTTTTCCCACCCTATAAAATAAACTTGCTGCAACCAGTCAGGGTCTCTGTGTCTCCATTAGAGTGCAGAGAACCACCTAGTCCCAGCTTTCTGTCTATGTCTGTGTTTGTTTGTTTATTTTCTCATTCCCCATCGCCTCCCCTCTGGTTTGCCTGTTCACCCACACAGGTACTGACAAAGTGGCACCCAAACAAGGACTGGAGTGTGGAGGGACTCAAAATATCTGATGAGGTACTGCTCCTGAGAGGCATATGCAATTAAAAGTGTTAAAGGCCATCAGCTTTTAACAACAAAAGTAAATGGGAGTGAAATATGAGCACTGGGTGTAAAACATGGGATATTCAGAATTAAAGGAAAGAGAGCTCTATGTAGATATGTTAAAGTGTATATTATAAGCTAAAGGCAGCAATGTAAAAAGGCATCAGCTTTTAGAATTTTTAGATTTTGTACATAAAACCTGTCCTTGATTTCCTGAGGAAGGAACTGTAAATACGCAAACATGGGAAAGGGTAAGAAAACAGCTGAGGGAGCGTTATGCGGTCGATGGGCCTGAAAAAACACCTATATGTACTTTTGCTTTGTAAATGTTAATTCAAGAATGTTTAGACCACAAACCAGCATGTGTGCGATTGCCTGATGAAGGTAATTCTGTAACTTTAGCTAAGACTATATAGGGATATGAAAAATTCTGCTTGCTAGTCCCTGATTCTGCAAAAATTAAAGATGAGTATCTCCCTCCAGAATATAAAAAAGAACTTAAAAAGGAGACTAAATGAGACAAAAAGCAAAGAGATGGGGAAGATTCTGATTCATAGAATGAGGAGTCAGATAGTGAGCATGAAGACAGCCTTCTGCAGGGATATGAGGATGGTCAAACAGGAACTTTTACTCCATATATACTGCCTGGTTTTCCTGTTAATCTGTGAAGCTGAGATATATTGTCTCAAATGGGAGTCATTCTTCAAAATCCTAATAATATTGTTACTCATCAAATGTTTTGATAGGGATTTAATCCCAATAAAGGGTTAGGAAAAAATCAACAGGAAATGACCACTCCCATTTTTCCTATGCCAAAATGGAATATTACTCAGCTGTAAGAAAAGATGAAATATTGCCATTTGCAACAAAATGGATGAACCTGGAGATCATCATGCTAAGTGAAATAAACCAGACAGAAAAAACAAAGAACTGCATGATTTCACTCATATGCGGAATATAAAACTGAAAGCAAAGAAAAAAAGAACTGAACAAACAAATAACCCATGGACACAAT
>PVJL010011875.1:0-40337 GCA_004026885.1 Lyroderma lyra | reverse complement strand
AGCAGACATATGAAAAAATGCTCATCCTCATTAGCTATCAGGGAAATGCAAATCAAAACCACAATGAGATACCACCTCACACCTGTGAGAATGGCTGTTATCAACAAGACAAGGAATAACAAATGCTGGAGAGGATGTGGAGAAAAAGGAACTCTGGTACACTGCTGGTGGGAGTGCAAACTGGTACAACCACTGTGGAGGGCAGTGTGGAGCTTCCTCAGAAAATTGGGAATGGAGCTACCATTTGACCCAGCAATCCCCCTTCTGGGGATCTACCCAGAGAACTTGAAAACCTTTGTCCGCAAGACTTATGTACCCCAATATTCATTGCAGCGCTGTTCACAGTGGCCAAAACATGGAAACAACCAAAGTGCCCTGTGACAGATGACTGGATAAAGAAGCTGTGGTACATATACACAATGGAATATTACTCAGCTGTAAGAAAAGATGAAATATTGCCATTTGCGACAAAATGGATGGACCTGGAGATCATCATGCTAAGTGAAATAAGCCAGACAGAAACAACAAAGAACTGCATGATTTCACTCATATGCGGAATATAAAACTGAAAGCAAAGAAAAAAGAAATGAACAAACAAATAACCCATGGACATAATCAATAGTTTAATGTTTATTTGGAGACGAGTGGGTTAGGGAGGGGAGAAAGGGGAGGGGGTGGGAGAGGAGGGGGGAAGCTAAATATAAGGTGATGGAAAGAGAAGTCACATTAGGTGGTGAACTTATTAAACATCAAGTTGACAATGCACTGTAGAATTGTATGCCTGAAACCTATGTAATCCTTGCTAACAGATGTCACCCCAATAAGTCTAACAATAAAAATGAATTTTAAAAAAAAAGAAAATGCAAAGGACTTAGTACAATAAAAATATCTTTGAAAAAGAAAAAAAATAGATTTCAGAGTCAGAATATCTGAGTTGAAGTTTTTGCTCTGACACTTCACAGCTTTGTGAACTCCATGAAGCTAGTTAATTTCTCTTTGCCTAAATTCCCTCATCTGTAAAAGAATTCAGTATTATAAGGAAGTTAAATTTAAAGAAACTCTCTACTGTATAAAGGCCATATGATGAGTTGTTTTGTAAAATTATGGTACATTGCCTAACATGCCTGCAGTTCATGCCTTCTCCCTGCACATCTAAATCATATCCATTACAAGCAGTGGTTCTCAACCTTCCTAAAGCTGCAACCCTTTAATACAGTTTCTAGGGGTCATGACCCACAGGTTGAGAACCGCTTCATTATAGGGTCTTATCCTGGTGCCAATTCCACTATTAAAGGTTCCCTCAGCACTACAGCTGGTGGAACTTTCTCCATTTTGCACATCAATAAAACTATTCATCTCCTTCACCTTGTATGTCTCCTTATGCATATTGCTTCTATTTTAGTTTAATGTATATGTCCATAGCTTTCATGATTCTTGAGCACAGAAGCCATACCTTGCATTTTTCTGCACTTCATAGTGCTTAGCAAGGTAGATTGGATATGAAGCACCTAATATATGTTTGCAGGTAGAATTCAAATTTTCACCAATGAGATTTACTTTCTATGAAACACAACCAAACTCAAATTGGTTGCTTAGAAGAAAGTATACTCAAACTCCAACTTCAAGATATGGAACTATCATTTGTATCTAGCCTCAAATGCTAAAAGAGACTCATTGATAAGAAGAAATGGAGATGAAACATCAGCTTCTTGATAAGCAAGAAGAATCATTTTTCTGAGTACTTGAAAATTTTACAAAGTGAAAACAAAGAAAAAAATGAAGAAAGAGAAGAAGGTGTGTATGCATGTGTAGGTGTGTGGACTTTATTAGATCACCTGTGTAAATGTCTGCATGAATCTATGGCTCATCATTGATCATCAAGTCCTATGATAAAATATAGCAAAAACCACCGTCCCAGCCAGGAGTCCAAAGACAATAAAGAGCCACCAGGAGATTCCAAACTCATGGTTAATGAGACTGTCTGGTAGAATAAGTTATTTATAGATATTTGTGAGAAGTAAAGTTTGATTGTAGCTTTTAAATGGGTCTAATATAGCATCAGAATATAGCCATAGGTGTAGGGAATATATCTTGGCTATTATTAACTGGTCTCAGTACAGCCTCCTCATTCTCTGTCCACACATGATCAAGTCCACTACTTTGCAGTATCTCTAACAATGTTGTTGGGAGCAAACAGGTCAGAAAAATGTTTCTTTCTCACCAAGTACATTACCAGCTTGCTTAATATTTCTATCTTATAAAGTATGTACATGAAGTGTTTAATACCTTAGAGATCTTGAAAGCTCTACTTGTTCTAACTCATTTCATATTGAAAAATATTGATTCTTTCAATTCAATATTTATACTGATTCAAGAATATTAGCACCTTGATATTTGGATAATAGAGTAGTCATGCAGATAAGAAATACATGCATGCTGGTGGATAGCTAGAGGGTGAATTGACCCTATTGATATGCAATAGTTTCTATGGAAATCTAAAGTTTTGACTGGAAAGTGGCCCATGTGCCAGGCTTTTGACTGTAAAAGTAGAGGTAAGAGAATTCAGTGAATGTACTACTTGACTCCATAGCAGAGTGATAAAACACTTTGTCTTAGATTAAGTTCCCCAAACAGAAGTCTTTCCTAATAAAGGTCGCACATTAGTTTGAGTAACTTTCTGTAGCAACCTTCTACCCTCACAACACAGAATGTCAACAATGCAGTGTGGTCACATGCTTCATATTAGCCCATTTACCTGACCCTACTTGATGCCCCACAGCAATAGTCCATGTCTTCTGGCCCCAACTATAGAAAAGGCACTAAGAAAAGGCACTAACACTTCCTACCCACTCATATCACTTCCATATTACTAAGATTCAGTTTCCTCCAGAGTCTTTATTTCTGTAGAGCTATGGTCTTTCTCCACCTGAGAAAGAGTTCAGATGGAAGCTGTCTTAACCTTTTCTCAGTACCTTCAACATTGCCCAAAACTGAGATTTTTATCTCCAGCAGTAATACATCTTTGTCAGTCTAAAACTTAAGTTTTCCATTTATCTTGCTCATCTCTGTTTTACTTTTTAAAAAATAGTTCTGACATGCTAGATACCTCATCTCCTCTATATCTCTCAGCTCATTCTGAGTGCTCTTCACTTCTGTTGAATCCCTGGTTTCTCTAAGATCCCAAGTACCTCTAGCTCTTTACATTTTTACAACTAGAGTCTTAAATCCGCTGTCCTCTAGGAATCATCACCCTTTCCTTTCTATCCACTATTCTCACTAGTGATATATATCCTTACATCTCTGGGGTATTTTTAAGTTTCTATTGTGAAAGGAGTTGCATAGAAATTAAACCTGCAACACTTTATTTTTAAACCTTTCAGTGTCACAGTGATTTTAAATCACAATGGTTTTGGATACTTGAGAGTTTTCTGAAGATGGTTGTAGAAAAGGGATAATGAGCCAGGAGATAAGGTACTATAGACACACATCTCAAAATTCCAGTTCAGTCTAGTTATCTGTGAGAAACCTAACCCACATTATTAAGCTGTAATGGGCAGTGGTGTCTTAGACCTCACACAATACGTTGTATTACACAATCAATTTTAAGGAAGCATTTTATTGAAGTATACCATACGTACAGTCGTATGTAATGGGGACACATCCTGAGAAATGTATCATTAGATGGTTGTGTCATTTGCAAACATCCTAGAGTGAAATTACATTAACCTAACCGGTATTGCCTGTTACACACACCTAGGCTTTATGGTCTAACATGTTACTCTTAGGTACAAGCCTATATAGCATGTTAACGTACAAAACAACATGCAATTAACTCAAGCACAAGAGAAAATGATGCAATCAAGTGACATAGTAAACATGAGATGTCTGAGACTGCTGCTGTCATAACATGGCATAGTGTTCTATAGAAAACATATTTTATAAGTTAAAAGATTATACTCTAAAATAACAATATAAAGTATAGTATAGTAAATATGTAAACCAGTAACATAGCAGTTTATGATTATCAAGTATCGCATACTATACATAATTGTACGTGCCATACTTTTGTATGACTGGCAGTGCAGTGGGTTGGTTTACACCAGCATCACCACAAACATATGGGTAATGTGTCATGCTATGACATTACAAAATCTATGACAGACGTTACTTGGAAATAGAAAGTTTTCAACTCTATTATAATCTTATGTATCCACCGTGGTATAATACATTCAGTCCATCATTGACCAAAATGTCAATATGCAGGGCTTGAATGTATAGGAAATTACATAAATCATGCTTGTATGCAGCTCAATCAATTATCACAAAGTGCATCCACACATATAACCACCACACTGGTCAACAAATGGAACATTGTTATCATCCAAATATATCTCTTCACACACTTCCCTTCAGTGACTAATATATCCCTCACTTCGAAAAGATAAACACAATAGGTTAGTTGTCCCAGCTTTTTGCCCATTACATAATAAGGTTAATACAATATGATTTGTCTCTGACTTTTTTGTTTTGTTCTGTTTGTGAGAATCATGTTATTTTGCACAGCAATAAGTTATATACTTTCATTGCAGTATAGTATTCTGCTGTATGTCAATAGTACAATATATTAAACCAGTGGTTTATTTCCAAATTGTGGCTATTTTGAATAATATGATGTGATCAGCAACCTCTGCCATAGCCCTTAGTTGTCTCTGTTTCCTGATAGTCACACTTTTGTATAATTTCTTCCTAAAGGACTGTATCATGTTGATCATTCTCACTAATTTATTTGTTGAGGAAAGGCTGATGTTATGCTGTGTGCTGTCTTTTGGATAGGTCCATGCAGCAAGAAAATGAGGATACCTTTGGCCAACAGTCCATGAAGAAATGAATCTTGCCAACAATTGTGAGTGAACTTGGAAGCAGATGCCCCTGTTTAGCCCCTGAAAAACGCCCTGACTTGATCCTGATGAGAGATGTTGAGCTGGAAATACCCAGTTGAATTACACAGATTCCTGAACCACAAGAACTGTGATATAATAAATGTTTATTATTGATAGGAGATACATTTTCAGTCTAAATGTATCTCCTTACAATAACAAACATTTTGTTATTTGTTAAACAGAAAGAGAACTAATATGGTGATGTAAACATTTTTTGCACATACTTTATATTTCTGTTGGATATAAACCCAGGAATAGGCTGAGCATACCATAGAACAATGGTACTGTCCCATTTCAAATGGTATGTATAGTCAGCCTCCTAACATCTTGAATTTAGCCCAGTGACACAAGGTTGACCATATGTACTGTTTGAAATAGGACAGTACTATTGTTTTCCATCCTGTTTAAAATGGGATATCTGGTCAGCCTACCTAGGAATAATATTGCTGCATCACAAGTTATGCATATTTTCAGACTTAATTGATCCTAACAGTTTTCAAAGCAGTTGTAACAATTTATTCTCCCAAAAGCAAAATATGGGAGTTTTGATTCCTCTGCACCCTAACCAACAGTTGGTATTGTCAGATTTTCCAATTTTAGTAATTGCTGAATTTGAGTAGGGATATCTTATCATGCTTCTCCAAAAACAATAAGTTTGGTGCCTTTTAATATGTTTGTAGTCATTTGGCTATCACACTATATGAAGTGCCTCCATTTTTATTGTTTTGTCTGTCTTTTTCTTATTAACATGAAATAAGTTTTTAAATTTTTTTCAAATAAGGTCTTTGTTATATATGTTGTAAATGTTGTCTCCCAAACTGAGAAGGCTCTTCACTTTTTTGATGGGGTTTTTGATAGACATCATTTTTTAAATTTTAATGTAAACTGGCTTATTTTTTATAATTACTATCTTTGTGTTCTAGTCAACAAATCTTCCCCTACCTCAAAAACATGAAGCTATTTTCCTGTATTATCTCCTAGAAACTATATTGCTTTACCATACATGTTTAAACCTATGTTGACTTGAAAATTATTTTTATATATGGTGTAAGTAGGGGGTCAAGATTCATTCTTTTCTGTATGGATAACCAATTAACTCAGCATCATTTTATTGAAAAGAAAAAAGCTGTTATTACCTACAGTTCTTTTTTTTGCCATAAATCAAATTCATATATACAGGCATCTGTTTGTAAGGTCTATTTCTTTCTGGTCTATATATCTATTCTTGAATCAAAACCATGTTGAATTAATTACTGTGGCTTTATAATAAGTTTTTATGTCTGGTAAAACAAAGTTCTCCCATTTCTTCAAGATTGTCATGAGTATTCTTGGCCCTATCATTTTAATATAAAATTTTAAATGAGCTTGGCATAAAAAAAATCAATCCTCCTGAATTTTTATTGGTATTGCATTTAGTCTATAGATCAATATGAGGGTCATTATTGTTATTTTAATATTGGGTCATTCAATTAATAAACATGGTAAATGACTTAATTTATTTAGGTGTTTTTTAATTTTTTTAAATAGTATACTTTTTAGGGTAAGGGTCTAACATATATTTCTATATTTACTTTTAGGTATTTGTAGTTACTTGAAGCTTTTTTAAAACCTTTCTATATAATATTATTTTCTGTTTTTAACTCATATAAAAATTGTTACTTTTTAAAGAGTGGGAAAGTACACAAATGTTTTGGTAAATTAATTTGTTAATTCTAAGAATGTATCAGGTACAGTATTTTGGATTTTATACATATATAATTCTATCATCAACAAATAATGATACATTTATTACTTTCTTTCTAACTCTTACTCTGTTTATTGTTTTTTCTTACCATATTGTACTATGACCTCCTTTAAAATTTTGAATAGATACAGAAGTAGAGGACATCTTCATCAAATTTTTTATCTCAAAAATAAAAGCTTTTAACATTTTACCTTTAAGTATAGTGTTTGCTGTAAGTTGCATGTAATAATCACTATAAAATAAAACAAATGTTACCTTTTCTCTTTAGTTTTCTAAGTTTTTAAAATTACAATTAACATTCAATATTATTTTATATTAGTTTCAAGTGTACAGCATAGTGGTCAAACATTGCTATAATTTATGAAGTGATCCCCCTATTAAGTCTAGTACCCACCTGATACCATACATAGTTATTCATCATTATAGTATTATTGACTATATTCCCTATTATATAACTTACATCCCTGTATTTTCTAAGTACCAATTTTTACTTTTTACTTCCTTCATCTTTTTCACCCATCTGGGGGCTGCGGACCCCGGAGAGTTGTCAAAAAATAATGGCAGTGTGGGCCAACCTCAGCTATGCTTTGCTGAATGAGCCTTGGATGGTGGACAATTTGTGTGGACTGGAGTCCCAGGAAGCCACCAGAGTGAAGTGTGCAGAATTTACCAAACGAATGCAGATTCAGATTTGGCCATGTGGGGGAAGGGCTCAACACAGAAAACATTGTGGCTGTCCCTCCAGCCCTTGCCTTGATCCCACATAATTCAGTCTCTTTCTGTATGTCTCTGGCATTTCCCAAGCTGCCCTCTCTCCACTGGAGCCCAGAGTGAGTATCTGGGAGAAAGGAAGTCTGTGTGCAGGCCCTTGAAGAAGATACCTGGGTTTCCAGTAGCACCATCTTATCCACATGAACAGAATCCCCACTGATTTTCACGGCCAGATGTTGTGGGGTCTCTTCTTTCTATTACTGTTGTTCCAAGCTAAGAAACCTAGTATGAAACTGGGGCCTCTCACTCCTCATGGGGGACCTCTGCATCTAGATATTCTTCCCAATTCTCAACTACTACAAGTGGGTGTGGAGCCAAGCCATTTTGTATCTCTTCCCCTCTTACCAGTCTTTATGTGGCTTCTTTTTTATATCTTTAGTTATAGGACCTCTGTTCAACTAGTCTACACATGGTTCTACAGGTTGATTGTGCTATATAACCTAACTATAATTTTAATGTGGTCATAGGAGGAGGCAAACATAGTGTTGACCTACTTTGTTATCTTGATCCAAACCAGCCTTGACTCTAGCTGCTCTGTCTTGATCACAGCTAAATCTCTGGTATCTAGCTCAGACTAGCTGCCACAGCGCTGCTGCAGCAGACATAGCACCTTCACCCCAAACGTGCTTAGAGTAGTTTTTAAATTATAAATTCTGTCTAATATTTGTCTTCATTCATTGAAATTGTCATCTGTTTTCCCTTGTATTCCATCAAAATGGAATCACATTAATTAATTTTTGAATGTAATCAAAGTTGCATTAGTGGGATAAGCATAACATAATTCTGATGTGTTATCTTTTGGAAATTGCTGAATATTTTTTCCTACAATTTTAGGATTTTTTGTAGATATTGTTCCTGAAAGATAGGTTTGTGATTTTATTTTATACTGAACATTCTTTTTAAATTTGGTGTTTAAGTTTTTTTGTTGTTGTTGTTCTCAATAGAATAAGGTGAGAACTATCTAAAATATTTCTATTCTATGGAAAATATTGTGAAATATTGAAGTGATTTCATCTTTTATCATTTGTACAATTCAGGGGTGAAGCAAGCCAAACAAGTTTGTAATATTTTACATGAGTTTTTTCAATATGAACATAATTTTTAATAAATATAGAACTACCAGAATATCTACATTTTCTACTGTCTTCTAAATCTTCAAATGTATTGGCATAATCTGGCTCATAATATTTTCTTATTATATATTTAATGTCTTTAAGTTCTGTGGTAATATTCCATTTTGTCATTACTATATTTGTTTTATATTTCTTTTTCCTTTTACCTTTAGTCAGTTTTGCCATGTAGTTATTAATTTTACTAGTCTCTTCAAAGAACTTTTAGATTTGTTGACACTTTTTATTGTATGTTTATTTTTTTTTAATTTTAGTAATATCTGCTCACCTTAATCACTTCCTTTTCTAGGCATTGAATTTAATCTTCTGCTCATTTGGTTCTCATAAAAGTAGATAGTTAGATCATTTATTTTCAGTCATTGTTTTGAATATATGCATTTCAGGCTACAAATTTTCTTCTATTCTGTGTTTTAACTGCATATCACAAGTATTAACTCATACATTATTTTTTACTTTTTATGTCTTTAGCAATTTGGTGGTTTACCAAGGCTATTCTTTATTTATGGGCCTTGGATTCATTCCAATGTGTCACCATGTTTTATCAGTAAATTGAAAGAACTGATAAACATTTCAGCTCCTTAGTCACTGGCAATCATATTGAAGGAAACAGAGGGGCCAAACATGAGGTTTAACTCTGTTCTTCCCTCTTCTTCTGAACTGTGGCTTTACAAAGCCTTAGTAGCTTACTGATAAATACTCTCACCTGGTTTTGAGATTTCCCCAAAATCTAAGCTAAAGTTATATTCACTTTTTGGTTACTACTAAAATAATATCAAGAATCTGTACTTACATTGTATGATGTAATAGAAAGCTAGTAGTTTATAAAAAAAGTGGCTATATGTATAAAAATTATCATAGTATTAGGATTCTTTATCAAATAATGCACTATAGTTGAAAAACCACAAGATTTATGAAATTTGCTCTCAGGGAATTTGAATATAAAGCTCAACTTGAGGACTTTAAAAAGTTTAATAAACCATTTTTGAACATTACATATAAATGGAGAAAAATACCAATTTCTTCATAGTCTTGTTGAGAGAACTATAAGTCTTGTACAAGTAATAACAATTATTTTTGGTTCTAGAAACATAAGGCAATCCATTAAACTTAGAAATCCATACCAAAAATAAAAAATCAGTATTATTCTTCACTTGAATACATTAAATCCAAATATTTCTCTTTGGAGTTCAAGAGAATGCAAAGATTTTTGGTTTATCTTCAGAGTATACTGTCCTTAGTTTTGTGTCCTTATGAAATGTAACCCAACTATAGTGAGACAAAGTTTAATGGGCTAAAAAATAAGCCATTAGAATTTTTCAAAGAATAGTATGTGCTAACCCTTCTCTCCCTAGCCTAAGCCACCAGGAATAATGAGTAAAACACTACTTCGGCCTTCTGAAACTTCAAATTTATGTTATTCACTAGTTTATCTTAAAAGGACTAAAATGCAATTGTCCATGTAATAATTTATTCCACTGCCTAGAAGGATCTAGATCAGTGGCACCCAAACATTTTCCACTATGTACCCCTTTTAAACCCATTTCTATAAATTGTACCCATTGTTATTAAAATAGCTATTTTTAAATACTAACACTTTTGTTCAGTGCCTTTCTTAATGTTAAATAGTAGAAATGAGCTAATAAATTAGGAAAGAAAAATAACTACACAAAAAGTACAAACTGCAGATTAATTTTATAGTATTCATAACACAGTTAAATACTGATAAAGATAATCAAGTATTTAACAAACTTTTATTTTATTATTAATAATATTTATTTGTGTTACCTGAAAAGCCTGTAATAATTATTATGCAGATTACTAGCTGATTGTAACAGTGTTAGTAAGATCATTGAGCTTCCTTATTAATTTACTTAGTTCCTTGAAATCAGGCTCAAAAGATGCAAGTCTTAAATCTGGACTTGCATTAAGCTTGTTGCAATACCGATTTTTTTACGAAAGTGTAAGAAGAAAATGCTCTCTCCACTAGTTCAGTATAAGGAAATGACAAGAGGTATTTGAGTACCTTCTCACTGAGCTGTTCATATTTCTTACTGACATCTACCCAGAAGGTAATAAGATGCTTCCTTTTAAAACCAGAATTTGAAGAAGAATTGGTTAAAATTTTGATTAACTGCTCTTTTCATTGATTGATAGTTTAGCTTCTTTGAAGAATTCTTCAAAGAGATCTGCAATCCAGTTCTTTTCTTTTCCATGTTGAGCGAAGTAATTATAAAAAGAAACACTTTAACACCTTCTAGGTGACTTACGATATTCTTTTCACATTTTGAAATAGATGCAACTCAGATAAAAAGTTATGCAGAGTTTCAGAAACTTCAGGTTGATTATTTCAATACATGCTTTCCAAAAAGTCCAGTGTTTAATCATTGACTCAATTTTGTCAGTTACTTTGAATATAGTGATTGAGCTGAAGTTGTGTTTGTTTATTTCTAGAAAAATATCTGATATATATATATATGTGTGTGTGTGTGTGTGTGTGTGTGTGTGTGTGTGTATAAAACCAAGCAGTCTTGAGACTTTGGAGCAAAAGAGACATGATGATCAAAAAATACTTGGACTTCATGTTTAAGTACAAGCATCCATGTAAGTACATTGCCATGAGATAGCCACTTTACCTCCATATGCAAAAGTAATGTGCTGTGAATGCTGTTCATTTTTTACACAGCACTCTAAACAATCTGGAGTCTTGTGGTTGTGACTTAATACAATTTAAAACTTTTACAACCTCATTGAGAACATCTTTTAATTCAGTAGGAAGAGGCTTAGATGCAAGGCTTTGTCTATGAATGTAGCAGTGACTCCATGGTATGAGAAGATACTTCTTTAATTGGGCCGCATAGGCCCATAAAACAACCTGACATAGGCTTCAACCAACTAATGTCTTTTTTCAATGAAATAACCATTGATTGCATTAAAAATATCTTCACTTGTTAACTAGAACTCAAGCAACTGGCAAAATCTCAAGCAATGGGTTGCAAACAAACAAGTTTTCCTTAATATCATTATCTACCAACACTTTGCAACAATAAATAAATAAATTAGTAACATCTACACTTTTATCAAGTGTAGATGAAAAAGAACCCACTATTTCTAATTCTATCTACTACTACAGCCAACATTATCAGACATTTCCTAAATTTGCTGAGATATTATATTGTTTGAAAAAGAGATAGTACTGATTTTGCAGATGTGTATTTCCCCAAACATACAAAAACTAGTATCAACTTGAGGAGATATTAAATCTTCAGCTATGGTGTGGTTTTTACCACATTTAGCTATGTGATAAGCGATATGGTAAGAAGGCTTAACTGCATTCTCATTGTCTTTCTTTCCTGACATCATGTATGAAGTTAACAGTTGAGTGCTTTTCTAAGTCCCCAAAATAATGTATTTCTTTGTTTTTCATACATAGAATACCTAGTTTCTGAATGCTGCATGAGTAGAGAGGATTTTATGCAACTGTTGGATAATATTTTTCCACACATAACACACAAAGACTTAGGAGACTCATCATCCCCTACAAATGAAAATCATATTTAATATACCCTTCAGAGTATTTCCTTTTCTTCCATGCAGTATCTGAGCCACACACCTTTTTACTATCTCCCAGTGTGGGTATACTTGTAGCTGCAGACATGTGTCATAAGACACTTGGTGACACGTTATAATTTACATCGTTTTGTTTTTTTTAACCATTCTTGTTTTCAATCACTGATCCATACTGACATGCCTAAAAATTACTGACAGTAATAACTGAAACTATGTTAAACACTAAATTTAAAAAAACTACTTAAAAAGAATCACAATTAAAGACAAATTCTTTTACTTTTACTCAGTCAATAACTGAACTGATTAGTATGGCTATGGATGCATTTATATGTTTGGGAAAGTTCTAGAAATGTCACAAATGTATTGTTCTGAAATTGTGTGTAATGATTGGTAGAATTGTGGTTTGGAAGAAGGGTTTACAGCTATGCCCTCACCAATCATCATTTGTTAATGTGATTAAATTTTGAAGTGCCTCTATGAGCAATGAATCAAACTTAACATTTATTGTTCATAATTAATATTTTGCATTTTTTACTTTATTGTTTTTTCACTATTACTGATTATTTTTCACATACCTCTGAGTGGCCCAGAAAGTACCCCTGGGAGTATGCACACCACCACTTGGTAACTGATGTTCTAGATTCAAAGAAATACAATAGACACTTAGTTAACTTATACCCATTGGGATTGGTGGATGCCAGATAAATGTAAGTAGATGCTCTATTAACTAGAACTCAAACAACTGGCAAAAAATTTTTGCTGGTTGCTTGAGAATGCCAGTAGCTTGAGTTTTGGTTAACAGCAAGTCTACTGTATAATAATCAGGTGCATTTAAATATGTTTCCTAGCATAGGTACAGAAAAAATTTTCTTTCCTTCTAGGTTCTTTGGTTGGTCTGATAATCAAATTGACATAAAAAGAATTAACAGGAGAAAAATGAACAAAAATTTAATAACATGTATACCTCCTATATTCATGGGAAAGACCCAGAAAAACAGAGTAACACTTCCAAATGCAAAAGTCATTACCTTAAGGACCATCTTCAGCTAAAGACAAATATGATGTTGGGGTGGGTAGTCCAGTTGGGAAATTTACCAAAAAAAGCATAGCAAAAAAAAAAAATAGTAAGTTTGTTATATAGATTTAAGTCATTGCCTTCTGCACTGATAAATTTTTAGAGACTGAGTCATTGTCCTCTTCTGGTATAGTGAGGGAGACAGACACCCTTACAAATAAGTGTAAATGTCTCTTACAAAAGGGTAACTTCTGCTTGACTTTCAGAACTTCTCCTATATCTGCTGTTTCATAAAAATAACAGCTCAAAATAATTACTATTCCAAAAAGGTGTATTTTGGGGTGGAAAATTTTGCTCCACTATAATAACAATGGGAAAATTCTTTAAAAATTAGATGCATATTATGGATAACAATTAATTACTCCAATATCTTGCAAGTTATAAAATGAACCCTAGGTAATTCTTAAGCATATCTCATTAAATATCATTGAGCAATTTACCTTTTTTATTGCTTTGCTACAAGCCTCAATAGTTTAATTAAGCAATAATTCAACCTAAGTTACTACTATATAAATATATTTAACATTCATATACTTTAATGTACATGATATATTACCTTTGTTTAATATATTTTCTTTCATGTCTTCTTCAATTAAAAAAATTATACTTTCCAAATGGCATTTTAGCTTCTAGAAAAGAACTTTTATTTGTCATACATAGTAAGCCACACATGAATCTATATTTTGTACTTTGAAAGCTGATTTATCACAGTGCCTATTTACATCTCAAACATTCTTCAAACCAAGTGATTAGACCATTAACTTTAACATTTCTAAGTACTGTTTGCTTGGTCCTGGCATTCTTTGTCAGCCATATCATTTCCTTCTGCTTATGAAATGTTTTGGGAAAGTTTCTCCATAGCAACTAAAAAGATGTGGAGAAGGATTTACAAAATCTCTGCTATTTTCTTCTTTGTGAATGGCTCTACTGTAATTCAAAAGTCAACAAACGGATCAGAATCATATATATATATTTCCTGAATCCACACCTTCTTACACCACACTCCAAGTCTGACATTTATTTTGTCTTTATACAATGGGATCTGAACTTTACACTTTAATTTCACAATCTCTGCTGCAGGATTTCAAGCAGAAGAGTGGTTTTAATAAGGGGTATAAAGAGAATTGCTGCCCAATGTAGTGGTGGAATATAAACTAAATCTCTTTTATTAGTAGTTATTGTGACAACTTACAATTTACTTGGGTCTTCGCTTTTGTACCAATTACTTTTGGTTCTCCTGCTTTATTATTTTATTAGATTTGTTCGTTATATTCTGAGGCTACTGAGATGAGAGGACACCATAAAAAAATAGAGTTTGCATTCTAGCTCTTCCTGATTTCAGCAAATATGCTCCCTCCTTCAATCTTCCCTTTCTGTAAAACTGAGTGTTACTATATAGTTCCCATGTATGCTGTGTAGTAAAGGATAAATAAATAGGAAGGCAAAGAGAAGAACCCTAATTATTTGCGAAGTAGAAATTTTACCTCTAGAAGTGTGGTTGACTCTAATGATTCTTAAAAATCTTAGTTTCTTTACTTACTATCTTTAAAGTTAATTTTTAAAATGCTTTTCCATACCTATTTAGGCAGTCTTCAAATAGGCTCTTCCCAGCCCTCTGAACCGTACAAAATACTACCCTTTCTCTGAGATTGGGACTCTCTTCTCCACTCTGTCTAGTTGCCTTCCATCTATTTTCATTTATCAACTTGAGCATTATCTCCTTGAAGATCTCTCACCAAAGTTAAGTTAAATCCCCTTGTTATCAAAACCACAGCATCTAGTCTATCTCCTTTTCAACACTTTGCACATTTATAAATACTGATATATTCATATTTTATGCATTTCTTTATTCAAACTGTATATGTTTTACGTGTGCATTCCTGCCAAGTCTATTTCCCTTACAGTGATTCCCCAAGTCTTCCATGAGCTTCCAGAGAAGTAATCAACAATAGTTGTTGATTGCAATGGTGTTGCAGAACCACTGGGATTTGGAGTGGTTTTAATTCTTCCAAATCTGCCATTAGTATTTTTCCAAGTATTAGGGAGTAAAAAATAATAAATAAAAATCTCATGAAAAGTATAAATACATGAGTCATCGAAAGACATTAGGATGTTTAATGATTGATTATATACAGTGTATGTGAAAATGAAAATTCTTTAGTACCCTACAAATACAGATTCAAGGGAAAAGTTTCTTCACCCACCCCAGCTGAAGTATCACCCTTAGGACTCTCTGAAAAGTGGCTTCAGACTCGCAGTTAGTCACTGAGTAACACAGCCATTTCTTCCCTTTCTTATTTATTTTCAACTATTAATTCCTTCCTTCTAGAATTATCACTATATCCAGGCAAAGCTGATGGCTTTTTATATTCATTCCATGACTTGAAAAACTGATCTTTAAAGAGAAGTGTCTGTTCAGGCCCTCTCCCCATTTTTTAATTGGATTGTTGAGTTGTGTGAGTTCTTTATGTATTTTCGATATTAGTCCCTTATTGAAAACATTGTTTACAAATATCTTCTCCTGTTCAGTTTGTTGTCTCTTTATTTTCTTGATGGATTCTTTTGCTGTACAGAAACTCTTTTGTTTGATATAGAAATGGCCAACAGGTATGTGAAAAAGTGTTCAACTTCACTGGCTTTTAGAAAAATGCAAATCAAAACCACAACGAGATACCACCTCACATCTGTTAGAATGGCTATCATCAATAAAACAAATAATAAGTGTTGGAGAGGCTGTGGAGAAAAAAGAAACCCTCATACATTGCTGGTACAACCACTATAACAGACAGTATAGAAGTTCCTCAAAAAATAAAGAATAGAGTTACCATGTGACTCAGCAATCCCTCTTCTTGGTATCTACCTAAAAATTTTGAAAACTTTAGTTTGCAAAGCTATATGTGCCTCAACGTTCATCACAATATTGTTCACAGTGACCAAGACATGGAGACCACCAAAGTGTCCCTTGATAGATGAATGGATAAAAAAGCTGTGGCACATATACACCATGGAATATTACTCAGCTATAAGACAACATGAAATACTGCCTTGTGCGACAACATGAATGGACCTTATTATCATGCTAAGCGAAATGAGCAGGACAGAAAAAAACCAAGAACCATATTATTTCACCATATGTGGGATGTAAAACTGAAAACAACAAAGAAACAAAAACTCATGAACACAATCAATAGTTTAGTGGTTACCAAAGTGTAAAAGGGGAAGAAGTGGTAGAAGAGGGGGAGGGTATCAAATATATGGTGATAGAAGGAGAACTGACTTTGGGTTTTGAGCACACAATGTAACACATTGGTGATGTATTGTAAAATTGTACACCTGGAACCTACATAATTTTGCTAATCAATGTCACCTCAATAAATTTAATTTAAAAAAAGAACCACTGGATCTCTGAATTTACCTTTGAAAAAGAATATTGTATCCAATACTTGAAAAGTGTGAATTAATGCAACATTTCTGAGGAGTAAATGATGATCTTAAAATTATCATACCTTTTGATTTGAAAGTCTCATAATTTCAAATTCTTCATAAGAAATCATACATGGTATACATGTATCTTATCTACAATAATATCCTCACTTCTCAGCTTTTTGGCTAAAATCAAGGGTAGTACAAGAATATTCATTGGAATAGCATCCATAACAGTAAAAATTTGGAACAAAAATGACCAACAATAGCAGAATAATAATATTCATATGTAAGTTATCTAAATATTTTGCTCACAGTAATTTCTCAGGATGATTATGTGAAGGAAATGCTTATAACATAATGCTAGGTAAGAAAATGCAGTTTCAAAATTGCATACTAAGTATGGAATTGACTATCTAAAATGATTCACTAACAAAAAAAGCTAGAAAAAAATTTTAATGTACTAATTGTATTAGACAGAACATGCACAGTTCTATCAGATCTTAATGTTTATCACTAAAATGTATGAATTCAGTGTATTCAACTGGGTTGCCAGCATGCCAACATTGCAGTGCTCATGTTGTAAGAAACCCTCCTCTGGTCTACACCTGCAGACTGACTGTAGTGAGTGACTGCAGGTCTGTCACCAAACAGTTCTGTCAGGAGAGGCCTGCAATTTTTGTCTTTCTCCCACTTCCAATTAATCTTCTCTGTCTTCAACATTCTCAGTTCCTCTCCATCTTTATAGTATTTCATCTCTGCTCAAATACTTCTTTTACAATTTCTCAGGATTCTTAGATATAGTACAATACATTTTACCTCTTTAAACTTGTAAGCCTTTGATTAAGTAACTGAACACTGGAAATTTTAAGTACTTGCATGAGTTTCCTAAGGCTGTTGTAACAAATTACCACAAACTTAGTGGCTTAAAACAATGCAAATTTATTATCCTACTGTTCTGGAGGTGAGAAGTTTAAAATCTGTCTCATAAGGCTTATCAGGTTCACAGAGTATCTGCAGGGTTACATTGCTCTTTGTAACTGTCAGGATAAATCCTTTTCTTTACCTTTTCCAGCTTATAGAGGTTGCCTGCATTTTGGGCTCAGAGCCTTGCATCCCTCTAACCTCCACTTCCATTGACACATCTCCTCTCTGACTCTAAAACTCCTGCCTCCTTCTCTTTCTTGTAAGGACCCTTGTGATTACACTGGGCCCGGGATAATCCCCCCGTCTCAAGACTCTTAACAGTATCATATCTGCAATTTCATTGTATTATGTGAGGTCACATGTTTATAGGTTCCAGGGATTAGAATGGGGCCATTCTGCTTACTACAGTGTTTCAAAACATCTAACAATATTTAAACATATGGAAGAAATTCTATGCTCAAATTTCAAAAAGTAATCACTCAAAATCTATATAACTACTGTAAAAATTCACTAAAAGCAAGTCACTTATAACTGTTAACAGAGGTAGTTTAACACAACCCTGGGCATATATTCACTGCTTAAGATGGACACATGAAAACTAAATCCAGCTAAATCCAGAAAAAAACAATAATGCTCAGTAATTTACATTTGTAATTTCTTTATATTTGCCTGAGTTTATTTTTTACTGTTTCTTCATACTTTACTTTCCAAATTTTTTTTACTAAAGGTATATTGTTACTTATTAATCAAGAAAGATGGTTATTGCAAATTCCGGGTAATTGAGAAATAGTAGAAAAATAAAAACTTTCCTTCAAAAATGACTTAGAGAATACCAACCTACCAATCTTTCAGGACCAACTCAAATCTGATCTCCAAGAAGCCTTCATAAGGCTTTGACCACCAGTTTTTGCTTTTGCCATCTATGGCTCTGAAATTTAACACCATTTCCCCCTGATTCACCTAGCATTTGGCTTATATTCCTAAAGCATACTGCAGGATCAACTTGTAATCAGGTTCGTATGATGTGATCCGTCTTTCTATTGGATTGTGAAGCTGTACAAGAAAAATAATGCCTTTCTTACATTTTTGTACTCAGCTCTTAGCCTTATCTTGAGTCTGCCACAGTATTCTGATAGATAATCATTAAATTGTGTATAATGGCGGTTGATGTATGTATATTTATATATGTATACTATATACAACTTACATTCATGTATATGTTTTCCGATTAAAATGACAAACTCTGTAAACCAATGTCCCTTAAATTCAAAACACTTGGGAGTCTGTGAATATACTGACACTTTGCTTCTTTATTTAAGGGTTTGTTTAGATTGTTGCCCTTCTTAGGGAACCTCAATTTATTAAAAGGTTACTTGCTTTTCCTTTACAAATGCCTTGGGATAAAATGGTAAACCAAAACAATTTATCACCTTGCCAAGTTTACAAATGACACAGTGAAGAAACACTAATTAAATCTAATTGAGAGAAATGAACACAATGTTTAAATTACTAAGGATTTTAATAGAAATTAAGTCTTTTGGTTTTACATACAGAAGAAATCTGTAGCTAACTCCTGATAATGTGCTGCCAAGTGGCAGTCCTACCAGGATTGTTTAATAAATAAATATGATTACATTCTACTAAGCATATTATTTACTTGGGTTCCAATTAAAGCTAGTAAGATATAAAACATTCTCCAGGTTCCTGGCTTCCTGACTTTTGCTTGTGAAAGTGTGATGTTCTTCATTAGCCCTTGCTCTTGACCAAGGGAATTCCTCGCCATGGCCTCTGAGGTTATTCACACTGTGGTCCCTTCCTGCATCACACCTTCAACTCTTCACACACCCCCGTGCCCGCCCCGACCCCAGCCATCCCAGCCTCCATGCAGGGCGTTCCTGCAATGAGGAGATCCCCCTCCCTTCTGATAATGATATATATCTGTTACTGAAACCTCAGTGCATGCGAAGAATACTTCAGATGCATTATCGTGTTTCATGCACAATAAAGACTGCCAAATAGGAGTAATTGTCTGGCAAGACAGAACACTGAGGCTTTTGGAAGTCAATGCTTAACAAAGGTCAGAGACAGGGGCGTGATGAAAGTCCAGTTCTATCTGGCTACAAATCCCTGCCTCTCTGCCTCTGAGTGCTTCCTTTATTCCCACAAGACACCTGCTCCTGTGTCCAGTTAAAACCTTCCCCCCTCTTAAGCCTTTTCAGAACCTTCCCAAGCACTTAGTCACTGTCTTCTCTGTTCTCCCCCAAATAACTGGAAAGAACTTCTGCTCTGATGTAGCCTGAAACACGTCTGAACAGAGATAATCCATTGTCTAAGGACAATGCTCATTTGTCCTCATGTTGAGTGAAAAAGTCAAACCTACATAGCTGATGCAGCTCTCCGTGTGTAATACCTGCACTGGTTCCTTCACTTGGGAACTTGAAATAAAAATATCCCTCTCTGAGTTAGAAATTGAAATATGTTATTATTTATTAATGAAAGGTGAATACTCTACCATAGAAAATCTGGTGAACATAAAAGTAATTAGATAGCAGAAACTCTAAGTGGTATCTGCTAGGTAAACTCAATTTTTCCTCACAAAAAGATTAGTGAAATTGTGCACCTATAAGAGTGATGATAATGAACCTGCCTCTGTTCTATATGCTTTCCAAGCAGTAACACCTCTAATAGTCACACCTCTGCTTCTGAGTGAGTCTGATTCACAGAGCTCTCACAGGCAGCAGAACGAGCAGGGACTCAAAAACAATGCTTTTTTTCTGGAAAACTTGCATCCTGTTTGGGGGCAACCCTTAAACCAGAGAGCCCTTTTGCCAAGGCTACAGACACTGTGATATTTTTTTCACAAAACTACTAAACAACCTCCCTGGCTGCTTTGAGCCAGAGGTATTGCGTGCAATGATTTTACTCCCAGTTTTGTCAGGACTATAACAGAAATATTGTATCTCTCCTTCAAGATGATGGGCTTCTCAAGGACAAGGTCAGATTCTTATTTCCCTTTGACTCTCCTGTCTAAGACTGTGTAACAGCAGAATAACATTTCTGAAGCAGTGAGTGAGAGAGTGGAATTCTTGGGAAGGTGGACAAGAAGTTTACGTCCACTTGCCAGTGAACCATCTGTTTACTCAGTCACAGCAAACTTCCCCACGTAATTTACTTCTAAGAAGTATTGAAAAGGTGGGGTGAGGATTGTACCAAAATAGGCACAAAATATTTATCAGACCATCTGAAGCCTCATCTGTTAAAAATATTTACTCCTACATGTTTTTGCCAAATAAAGATTAAACTTAATAAAGCTCTTCTTAAAATATAAGTGACCCTCAAAGAGAGATTACATAAGTCAAATAGTAACATAAAAGCAGAACCAGGAACCATGTGGAACCTGAGGATGGTGACTAGATTGAACAGAGAAATTTTATCATTGGAGTGGAAGACAAGGGAAAGTAGAATAATTTGAAGAGCCATGAGGTTGCATGAGGGTAACTAGAGGAAAAGAACAGATGTTGGAGACTGGAAATAAGGGCAGAACCACAGAGAAAATTAAACAGAAACACAAGAAATTTGTGACTTTTTCTGGAGGACCACACTTTGACCACTAAGGCTATGACTAAGATTGGTTTGTCAGACTACACACCTCGGCAGCCTAGCACTGCCAGTTTGACCAGGCTGGACTAGCTTCTTCATTCCATTTCATGCAGCCCATGGATAGATGTCTTCCAAGGTTCAGCCTGCCCAGCCCAGACCAGGAGAAAAGGGAAACGGGAAGAAAAGCAGAGGAGAAATTCATGTGTGGATGTTCCCTCACCTCTTCTCTCACACTGCTCCTCAGTGCAGCCATGTTTCAGTAAGAGCTCAGAAGATTAGACTTCACCCTGGTGCTCTGGGGCCCAGGCCAAGAAGCATGGAAGTAAAAACCTGTGCACATATGAGCAGGTATGCTATTGTAATTGATTAATTTTTACTGTGCTCCATAACATATTAATGCATGTTTAAACTTGAAAAAAATGTTTTAAACTGCCCAACACCATATAAAACTGTCTAAGGAAGGACTTGTCTTTTCCTTTCTGTTATAACACCAAGTGATTATGTGTAGCTGAGTTTAAGAAGCCCATCAGTACTTTGTATTTTGGTAATTTCTTAACTTGAATTTTAATGAGAGGAAATGTATATTTATATCAGAGGACATGATACACTTGAAAAGTTTATTACCTAGTTAATTTGAACATCTTTTTTTTCAATTTTGTCCCCCACTATTAATATATTCCATAAATTTTTTCCCAATGTTAAAAAGAAAACAAAACAAAACAAAAATGAAACTTGATTCTGATTAGGTCAACTGATGACAAATTCTACACTGGTCTCTGCATAAGGCTTCACCGTATAGGCAGAAAGGAGAGTTAGATGGATAGATGGATAGATAGATGAGTAAATGGATAAATGGATGAATGGATGGATGGTTGGATGGATGGATGGATGGATGGATAAATGGATAAGATAGGCGGGAGTGGTAACCAGTGTCATGTGGCTCTTTTTCACATTGCCCATGTCAGAGACATCAGGGGCTCCTCTAACCAACGGTCCATGGGGTTTTTTTGCCAAGAAATGGATATGTAGTAGTATAATAGTAGTTCCCATGTTTCAAAAATAGTAATAATAAAAATGCCTGTAATTCCAGGGCTTTTATGGGAAAAAATGTTGGGAGATTAAAATCTTAAGTTCATCTATAAAAGTCCTACGTAAACTTTTATATTAAAATAAAGTTAAAGGCAATACAGTAAATGTATAGTTTCCACTTGATATATTTTGTGTCTCTCATGAGCAACACTGGGCTATCCACAATTAATTTACTTTTGAAACAGTAAGGTTCTCTTTTCACAATGCTTTCAAAGCAATTATCTTAAAATGGTTGGTGTTGTGAATTTAAGTAATGTGTATCCTAAGAGGTAGTTTTTTTCCTGAGTTTCTTTCTTCATCTGGAACTTCAACTGCTGTTTTTTATTTTAAGACTTTGAGTTATTGATACCTGCTTCCAAGGTCCTATAAATTTATCAATAGCAAGAATATTTTGAGTATTTAAGTTGGAAAAAAATTTGGTGTTAACTGTATGTTTGGTTTTCTCACTCAGGAAGAAATCCTGGATCCTGAAACATGGCTAACTTCAAAAGCACCAAACTGCTTCCTCTGCTCCACCCTCACCCTCTGGATAATTGTCCTAGTCCACATGAATACAAGGACTTTATTTTTACCTCATAAGGTGTTTTCCAAACTCTCACCTGCAACGTTCTTGCAAGATGTCAATTGAACTTCACTGAGAAAATATTCATTAGATAAATTTAGGAAAGTCATGTTAAGGAAGCTAACTAATTTTATTTATTGCAGGTTTTCTCAAAGACTTTAATATATAATGAGATTCTCCACAAAGGGGCATCATATGTGAGGTTTCTAAAATTTATTTTAAGTGAAGACCCAGGTTTAATGAGTTTCTATATATTTCTTGTTTTAAATAATATTTTAAATAACATCAGAGAGAAAACTTTTTTTATATTTAAGTAGGCCCTGCCTCTTACCAAGTACTGCCAATCTATAGGAAAGTATTTTTTTTCTGAAATTTGGCCTTTCATAGGAAATTAAACTTTGTATAATATGTGCATGCTATGAATGGAACCAGCTCTCAGAAATGAGTGAAGCAGATAGACTGAAGCAAGAAACAGATAATTTATGGAAGCAATAGACATGATCATCATCAACAAATTTGCTCCTAATTACTTTCTTATTCTTTCTTATCCACTTTATCACATTAATAATCAATACCTAATAAAGTACCAATATTTACTTTTTCATCTTGTCTCCTTTTTTACCCACCCATTTTCAGCTCTCCCAGGTGGTGACCATCAAAATGTTCTCTGTATGCTTGAAAAAAAATTATTTTAAAAATACATAATAGATTGGACAGGGTCCAAGATGGCAGATTAAGTTAAAGCTATGCCTACTGTATTCCAAAATTACAAATAAATTATTGAATAATCAACCTCAGGAATCATCTGAAGACTAGCTGAACAGAAACCCTGTAACTAAGGATATAAAGAAGAGGCTATGTTGAGATTGGTAGGAGGAGTGGAAACACAAAATGGGCTGACCTCAAAGCCCCAAATAGTGGTTGAACACTGGGAGGGACACCTCAATGGCAGAGGGAGTTGTTCCAGTGCCATTCAGGTTCCCCAGCCCAGGAATCCTGTGCCAGGAAGAGGAGTTCTCACAATATCTGGCAGTGAAAATCAGTGAGGACTGTTTGCCAGTCCTGATGAGATGGAAGCAGCTGGAAACCCAGAAATCCTCTGATAGAATCTACACAGAGATTCTGTCCTTTGCAAACAATTACCTAGTCTCTAGTGAAGGGGCAGCACCTCAGGAGGCCAAGGGATGTGCTGGGAAAGACTGAGTTGTGTTCTGTCAGTGCAAGAGCAAGAGCAAGAAGCATTGTTGTCTTTGTGTGGAGCCTGCCTCATGTGTAACCTACAGGAGGACACCATCTCTTCAGTGTTGAGCCTTCCCACAAAATATCGAGTCTGGGGCTGCATTGGTTTAGTGAAATCTGTTTATGCCCACTGCCGTGGTGAGTCCCTGGGTCCCCACCCCCTGCTCAGTTGGTGCTAAATTGCCCAGGACACTCTTCACTGCTGGCTACTGGCCCTACCCCGTAAGCTGCAGAAACTGTTTTGTAGTGGTGAAGAGCCTGCAGCTGCTGCAGAAACATTTGCTTGTGGGAGGTGACATAAGACCTGTACTACAGCATCTCTTGGGCAGCTTTCAGGGACCTGCAGGCCAGAGGTGGGAGGTGGCTGACAACAGCTTTTTAGGGGCATTTTTGCAAGGTGGTCATGGGCCTGGCACTGATATGGAAGGAAAGACTGCATTGATTTCATAGAAACCATTACCTAAACCCCATAGCTCCCTGGAACCCTAACCCACCCACCTAGGACTGCATTTCCAGGGGCACACTCAGCACCTGGGTAGCCATCCCTGTCCGACAAACCATAGAAGCTTACAGCAGCAGAAGACCTGTGACAGCCCAGGGACCTTATGGTGGTAGACAGTGACCCAAAACCCGTGCTACAGCCTACTTTTGTGTACTATCAGGGATTTGTGAGCCCAAGGCAAGCAGTGGGTAGCTATGGTGTTCTTAAGGTATTTGGCAAAGTGGTCACAGGCCAGGCACTGCCCCAAGGTGAGTGGTGGCTGGCTACAATATTCTTAGGGTGTTTCACAAAGTGCTAAATACTAGGTAATGACCCCCAAATTGGACTTGAATTATACTGTAAAAACAACCAGCCATACCTCCTGTCACCCTGAGACCCTACCCCACCCAGTTAGGGCCGCATCACTGAAGATACTAGCAACAACAGGTCAACCAGTTCAAGCCATACACCTAACCAGGCTCTTTCAAAAGCGGAGCTTTATGGGCAGCCACCAGGTGGAAATAGACCTAGGGGCTCCTGGCCTTTTTCTAACCTGTCTCAGGCACAATACTGATGGCAGCCAACCTCAGTTCACAAAGAAACCACTCATATACACCTGCAAGTTTAGCAGAGGCAGCAGAAAACCACATATATCTTAGTGGCTCCTACCAGGTAGCCTCAGATGAGTAACAGAAAAGGCTGAAACTAGCCTACATGGGAGCCCTTCTAGGTGACACCAGAAATAACACACCCAGAGTCCAGGATCAAACTACATCAGAGCACTACCTGGTTAGTTCTACAAGTGACAAACCTAAAGGGTGTTCTCAATAGGCACAAGAGCTCATGGAGTTGAATCCCCCTCTGAGGGGTCAGCTTCCACACAGTATCTCCTATACTGTAGGCATAGCCAATCTTCACAGTCAGTCAGCCTAGGAGTCCATACAACTCACTGATGTGCCAAAAGCAATCAAGGCTCAATTACAACAGGAAGACACACACAACACACTCAAGGTATACTCAAGGAAGACAAGAGCTGGCTTTTTGAAAAGAAAACAAAATTGACAAAGTTTTAACTAGACTTATCAAGGATGAAAGAGGACCCAAATGAATACAGTCAGAAATGAAAGAGAAGTGACAACTGACACTACAAAAATATACACACACACAAAAATTAAGAAAGTACTATGAGCAACTATGGTACAACACATTGGACAATTTAGAAGAAATGTATATATTTTTAGCAGCATACAATCTTCCAAAGCTGAAGCAAGAAGAAACAGAAAACCTGAACATACTAATTACTACCAATAAAATTGAATCAGTAACCAACAAGCTCCCTGGAACTTGTTGCAAACAAAAGTAACAAAAGTCCTGGACCAGATGGCTTTACAGGAAAATTTTACCAAGCATTTAAAAAAGAATTTATGCCTATTCTCCTCAAACTATTTTTTTTTTTTTGCTTTTTTGTATGTGCATAGCTCCCTGGCTGGGAATCGAACCCAGGCTGCAACACTGACAGCACCAGCGCTAAAGCCTCAAGCCACTACACCATCAGTGAACTCTTCAAACTATTTTTAAAAAATAAAAAAAGAAAGAAGGCTCCCAAGTTCATTTTATGAGGCCACCATTACTCTGTTTCCAAAACCAGACAAAGACATTACAAAAAAAAAAAAAAAAAAAAAAAAAAAAAAAAAAAAAAAAAAAAAAAAAAAAAAAAAAAAAAAAAAAAAAAAAAAAAAAAAAAAAAAAAAAAAAAGAAAACTATAGGCCAATATCCCTAATGAACATGGATGCAAAAATCCTCAACAAAATATTAGCAAACAGAATTCAGCAATACGTTAAAAAGATCATAAACCATGATCAAGTAAGATTTATTTCCGGTATGCAAGATGGGTTTAATAGCTGCAAATCAATTAATGTGACATACCACATAAAATACATGAAACATAAAAATCATGTGGTCATACCAATAGATGCAGAAAAAGCATTTGATCAATCCAGTATCTATTTATGGTAAAAACTCTCAGCAAAATGGGAATAGAGAGAATGTATTTCAACATACTAAAGGCCATATATGACAAACCCACAGTGAATATACTCAATGGGCAAAAACTAAAAGCATTCTCCTTAATATCAAGAATAAGAAAAGGATGCCCACGTTTACCAGTTTTATTCAACATAGCACTGGAAGTTCTGGCCACAGTAATCAGACAAGGAAAAGAGAAGACATCCAAATGGGAAAGGAAGAAGTAAAGTTGTCAATATTTGCAGATAATATACTATCTAGAGAGAAACCCAAAGAGTCCTTCCAAAAACTATTTGAATTGATTAATGAATTCAGTCAAGTAGCAAAATACAAAATTAATATTCAGAAATTGGTTGCATTTTTATACTGATAAAGAACTATTAGAAAGAGAATTTAAAAGAACAATTCCATTTATAATTGCATCAAAAATAAAATAAAATAAAATACTTAGGAACAAAGTTAACCAAGGAAGTAAAACACCTGTACTCAGACTATTTTAAGACACTAAAGAGAGAACTTAAAGAAGATGCAAATAAATGAAAACATACCATGCTCATGAACAGGAAGAATTAACATAGTTAAAATGTTCATGCTACCCAAAGCAATATATAGATTCAATACAATCTCTGTCAAAATAACAGTGGAATTTTTCACAGAACTAGAGCAAACAATTTTAAAATTTATATGGAACCAGAAAATACTCCAAATACCCATGGGAATCCTGAAAAAGAACAAAATGTGAGGTTTCGCACTACCTAATATCTAATTATATTACAAGGCTATAGTAATCAAAACAGCATTGTATTGGCATAAAAACAGACACATAGATCAATAAAAGAATAGAATACCCCGATACCTATATGGTCACTTAATATATGATAAAGGAAGCAAGAATATACATTAGCTAAAGATAGTCTATTTAATAAATGGTGCTGGGAAAACTGAGTCTATATGTGCAAAAGAATGAAACTAGACCACCTTCTCACAACATATACAAGAATAAGTTCAAAATGGATTAAAGACTTAACTGTAAGACCCCAAACCATAAAACTTCTAGAAGCAAAGATAGGAAATAAACTCCCAGACATTACCCTAAGTAATAATTTTCCTGATATATTTCCTTAGGCAAGGGAAGCAAAAGAAAAAAATAAACAAATAGGACTACATTAAACTAAAAAGGTTTTTCACATCAAAAGAAAGCATCCACAAAGAAAAAACTGGAAAACTTACTGAGTGGGAGAAGATGTTTGCTAATGATACATCTGATAAGGAGTTAATATCTGAAATTTATAAAGAATTCTTACAACTCAACACCAAAAACAAAACAAATAATCCAATTTAAAAATGGGCACAAAGCCGGAATAGACATTTCACCAGAGAGGACATACAGATGGAAAATAGACATAAGAAAAGATTCTCAGCATCACTAATCATCAAAGAAATGTAAATTAAAACCACAATGAGGTACCACCTGTCAGAATTGTTATCATCACTAAGTCAACAAACAAGTGTTAGAGAGAATGTAGAGAAAAGGGAACCCTTGTGCACTGTCAATGGGATTATGAATTTGTGCACCCACTATGGAAAACAGTTTGGAGATGACTCAAAAAATTAAAAATAAAACTACCTTATAACCCAAAAATTCCATTCCTGGTTATTAATCCAAAAAAATCCAAAACACTAATTTGAAAAAAAATATATGCACCCCTATGTTTACTGCAACAATATTCACAACAGCCAGGATATAGAAGCAACTGAAATGACAATTAATAAATGATTAGATAAAGAAATTTTGGTACATTTATACAATGAAGTGTTATTCTGCCATAAAAAAAATAAATTTTACCATTTGCAACAATATGGATGGACCTACGGGATATTATGCTAAGTGAAATAAGTCAGACAGAGAAAGACAAATACCATATGATCTCACTAATGAGCAGAATCTAAGAAAGAGAACAAAAGAACAAACAAAACAGAAATAGACTTATAGATACAGAAAACAAACTGATGGTTTCTAGATGGGAGAAGATTGGGAAAATGGGTGAGATAGGTGAAGGGATTAGGAAATATAAATTGGTAGTCATATAGTCATGGGGATATAAAATGCAGTATGGGGAATATAGTCAATAATGTTATAAGGACTATGTAGAGTGTTGGGTGGCTATTGGATATATCAGGGTGATCACTTCATAGCTTATATAAATGCCTAGCCACTGCCCTGTACATCTGAAACTAACATAAATAATAGTAGATGTCAACTATAATTACATAAATAGTAATGGGATGTACAGCACAGCATGGGGATATAGTCAATAATATTATAATAGCTATATATGATATCAGATAGGTAGTAGACTTGTTGGAGTTACCACTTTGTGAGGGATATAAATGTATAGTCATTATATTGTTTCATATAGCTTAAACTAACAAAAATTCCTAATAAGGTAGTAAACAGAGCTCTTGACTAATGGAGCATGGACTGAATTTAAGCTCTTGTTCTGACTTGGGTTCTCCATAAACTTGGTCCAGCCTAGTCTTTTCCTCACTTGGACACTGTCAACACCTAGGACTAATTCTCCATCATCCTTCCTGTGATTTGCATTATTTATGGTTAGAAAAATAAGTAAAATTATACACAGAAATTAGGAACCTAAGTAGTGATCTAGTGTACATGAGGATGAACTGAGTAAGGGAGCAAAGGGAAAGTCATGTAGGAGAGTGAGTTGGGATTTAGTGGGCTAGTACCCCTGCCAGACACCACTCCTGCATATGTTGCAAATATCCCAAAAAAGAAATGTTGTGTGCCAAAGACAAGATCTAGTCGACATTCCACATACTCCTTATTTATAACATGCCTGACAGAACTATCAGACCCCTACCTAGCACTTTCAAACACAGAGTCTCATCTTTGTAGTTAAAGAGCTCTAGATCCAAATCCTGAGATTGTACTCATCAGCAATGACAATCACCTTCTCAGAGCATCTGTCTCTTCATCTGTAAAATTAAATTCACTTTCATTTTCCTCTAAGATTTACTGTGAGAATGAAATAGCAGATACAATATTTCTAGCTCATGCCTGCCATATATCAGATGCTGAGTAAATGCTATTTGATTTTTGCATAAATTCCAACACCTCTGAGATCTGTGATGCCATAAACATACAGAAAACAAAGAATCACATGATTAGATTTTCTTTGAGCAGAACAGGACAAGCATCCTTGAATAGCCTTAAAACACCTGGAGCAGCCGCAGACATTTATAAGGTTGTATAATATGTATGGGAGTATTTGAGGAGGCAGAAGAAATTGAAAGCAGAATGAATTGGGAATGTTTACAATATGTCAGTAGCCCCTTTGTGGAATCTACATGTAGATATCAACCACAAAAGGGTTTGGTTAGTTACCCAAGGTCACGAAGTTTCTAGATCAGTATTAATGGTCATGATATAAAGTCCTTGACTTCTGAACAATGAAGTCTCACAGTAATTTATTTCATAAAATGCATTAAACTCCTTTCACGTGTCTCATTCATGTTCTTTTGAAATGAGGCAGCTGTATTTGAGAGGAGAGATGGGTAAATCAAAGAGCTAAGCCAGAAGATAAATATGAGGGATGCTATTATTATTGACTTACTGACCCAGCAAGGTCAAAATGGAATATCATGCACTTCTAAACTGGCTTAGAAATTTTGGGAATCGTACTGCTGAATACTTGCTATGTACATTATTTATTTTAATTGGACTCATTTAAAATAAATCAAGATCAAAATAAAACCTAAAATTCAGCAGGCAATGTTTGAAAATTTTAAGAAACTGACCTTAATCTATAGAACTCATGGTCCATCTCCTGCTTTTCCACCAAAACACTCCAGAACACAAATCCCAAAACTAGACCAATAGTTAATTCTGTGTGGTAAGGATTTTTAACCCACGACCTGCTCTAGATCCAGTAGGAACAATCAGTCAGGTCTACCAGTTCCATCATAGTGGATATACTACCACATTTTCTGCCATGATTATAAACTCTAATTCAAGACTATAAAATAACATGCATGTAACTGTGGACTCATATAAAGGTGATGTAGGTAAACTCATATAATATGGTTGCAACTATGCTCAAAGATCCATTTTCTTTTCTTATATCCTCCTCTCACACTCTGAATAATATATTAAATTCAAATTTTCTAGGTTCTTCCCTATATCCGAGGACTTTGGTTTCTTTAAAATTATAAATGTATCTAGGTAACACTTTAAGTGATCAATTATTTATAATTTGGTATAAATTATCCCTGAGCAAGGTATGATAGGGCCACTAAACACTGCAGGAAAAGTCAAGGAAATAGGTGTGAATAGGTTAGGAAGCAAAAGAAGGGTTTCTACTACTTCACAATTTTTATAAACTCAACCCTTTTCACAATTATACTGAATTCAATTTAATTTGCACATAAAACCTGCTGAACTCTATACTGAATGCCAAGATATACAAAGCCTGAACATCGAGGAGCTTGTATTACACTGGGTGTGGTTGGTATATTTAAAACTGCCTTACACAATAGAGGCATGAATATGCAAGAAAAGCAAGGTTACCAGTTCTGATTGGGACAGTCCAGAAAAGGTTAATGAAAGTTATGGCAAGAGATCTAATTATTTTCCCTTTCTTACCACATGACTGTAAATACAAGACTCTTGGAAGATAGGCACAGAAAAGGTAGAAATAAAGGCAGAACAGGAAGTCTGATTTTGGAACTACTACAAGCAAAGGTCTAAAAGGGTTGGAAGGAAGAGTGTATTCAGTACAAACTCACATGATACAAACTTCTGCAGCCACCAAAATGTGCTTCAAGAGTTGAAAGAACAAAATATGATCTATTGATGTAGTGAATAATAAAAAGGGACATACAAGTAATACACTCAAAAACACAAATGAACACTGAAGAGAGTATGCTGAGTCAAAGAAGCCAGTCTCAAAAGATTGCATACTGTATGATTTACTTATATAGCATTCTCAAAAAGACAAAACAACAAAAAGCAAAAACACAAAACTATGAGAATGGACTAAGAACAGATCAGTAGTTGCCAGGGAATAGGGTGGGAGACAGGTTATCTAAGAAATGTCAGCATGAGGGAATTTGTTTGGATGATATAATTAAAAATCTCTTCATGTGTTAAAACTCAAAGAACTGCACACATACAAAAACAGTAAATTTTACAGCACATAATTTAAAAAATAAATTTAAATCTCCCCAAAAAAATACAGGGGCAATGAATAAGAGAGTGATTACAATAACAGATGATTTAGGCCAGAATACAAGCAGCTTAAAATGGCCATGGCACCGGAACAGCAAGGGGAAATAGTTAAGCTTTTTAGGCCTTATCTCATTTGCACTCACATGAATCTCCATGGCTCAGATCAAGAAACCTGGACTAGGAGGAATTAATTATCCTGATAAGGAACAGCCAGTTATGAAGTGGTCAGAATAAGAATTCTAATCCTTGCCTGTATCTCTCTAAACATGTAATTTTTACAGTAAAACACCTAAGGCTAAAATAGTAATGTTTCTATACATTATCAGTAGCAATGGCTTAAGATACATTGTTTGCTGTTATTAGCCTATTTGGTTTTTATGGTCACCTTTGAATAAAAGTTAAATCTTGTAATGAAAGCTATTGTTCTCTTTTAGAAGTTATGCATTTAGAAGACTGATTAAAAAACCAGTTGACAGCCAAGTTATTTCCAACAGACTTCAGGGCAAAAGAGTTCAAATACAACCAGAAAATTAAGACAGTTTTTTCATACTGGAAGAATTATGGAATTATGGAATTGGAGCCATCCCAATTCAACAGTGGAGAAAGAAGTTGTATAGAAAAGTCCCTGTAGTTTTTCAGTGTTCACCAGATGTATATGGCTATTACAGATTACAGGTAAGTCAGAAAAATAGACATTTTCTTGATGATGCAGAAATTACCTTAATGTCTAAAACATTAAGTTTCAAAATTTTGTAACACCCCTTAAAACATTCTCTGGAGGAAAAATTAACAATATAAACTTGGCTGAAACAAAAATGACTTTTCTACTTTAACTAAAATAATTACACAAAAAGTCAAATTTGGCTGATGACTCTGAAATAAGAAACACAAAAATTCGCAAATTAAAGCTGCTAAAAGAACAGCTTGCTCTCTCCCCCACAGCAGATCAATCTTTCTTTTTATCACTGTACAAGCCTATATTTTCAGATGCAAGCAATATCTTGCTGAGTCTTAATTCAAAATAGCATATGGCAGGTGGCTCTGGTAATCGCCTAGAGAATGACACTGCTCTGACTGTCATACCAGCCCCCTTCAGAGTCTTCAGCTCTTACTACTCAGACAAGAATTTCTCATGTCAAAGAAACAATTTAATGAACATTCATATTTTATTTTCATTACCTAAAATCTACTACACTTTTTTCTGATTCTTTTTTCTCTTCTACAGCTTTAAGTTTCTCTACCTTGACTCATAAATGTAAGACAGTACTTTAGTGCTATTCTATGATGAATCTTGTCTTCCTCTAAGTGCATGTGCCCATAGGTAAGTACGCATACACCATACCCAGGACATAGTATGTGTAAGGTATACTTGAAACTCCATGGGACATATTAGAATTTAAACCCCCTCAGTCTATCTTAGTAACTAAGATAATCCTTTTGGGTAGGACTGTTTACCTCTGCGGCATTATTATTTGCCAATTCTAGTTTACTAACTTCTTACATTTTTCTTGCACTGACAATTTTCAGCAGCTTCATTGAGAAATCATTTAAGTTAAAAAAAACTTACTCATTTTAAGTATACTGCATTAATTTTCATATCAGATTTCTATTGCTGCCATAACAAAGTATCATACATTTAGCAGCTTTAAACACAAACATATCTGACAGTTTCTACAGCTCAAGGGTTTGGTTGGCTTCAGCTGCGTCCTCTGATTACAGTCTCACAAGGCTGAAATCAAGGTGTCAGTAGAGCTGCATTCATCAGTGGAGGCAGGAATCCACTCACAAGCTCACGTAGGTTGGCCAAATACAGTCTCTTGTGGTTATAGGACTGAGGTCCTCATTTCCTTGCTGGCTGCCAGCCAGGTGAACTGGTCTTCGTACATGGAGGCTAGTTTCATCCCTTCTTCTGGCTCCCTGTATGGTGGGTCCAGCTCCTCTCACACTTTGAGACTTCTCTCTGATTTTAGGTGCAGAACATTCTCTGCTTTTAAGGGCTCATGTTATAAGGAACAGGGACCATTTGGATAATTAATGCAGGATAATGTCACTATATTAAAGTCCATACTCTAATGACTACTGCAAAGTCCTTTTTGCCATGTAATGTAACATATTTATAGAAAGGATATTTTTGGGGTACCAATCAGCCCACTGCAGTTTTATTTCATTCGACTCACCTGCTAAGATCTGAAGAATGGAAAAGCTTTCAGTTTTCATGGTAATTGCCCCAATACCAAAGTTTTCATTAAAATTTTTGGCATTTTTATTCAAGGTATATTGATATCTTGAGAGCAAAACAGTAAGAATTTGAATTTTTAGTATCCTTTTATGCCCAACACTTCCAAATCTATTTTCTCATTTAATCCTGGCATGCCTGTTGGTGGGGTTATAAACAAAATAGGTGAGGCTCACTGAGGTAAAGTAATTTGCTCCAAGTCACATTGTTGGCAGAGGGCCCAGAATTTGATTTTGCATCTTTTCTAAAGCCCAAATTTTGTCCAGGTGAGGTGGGAAAAATGGTTTAATCATTTCCTAAGTCTTGGCTTTACTACCTAATGAGACCTTGTCATAGAGACATGCATTTGTTCTTTTATTCACTTAGCAAATATTTACTAAACTCCTAATACCTCTCAGCTACTCTTTCAGAAAACTGGTGATTCAGGAGTGAAAAAAATATTCCTGACTTCTCAGAGCTCACATTTTAATATTCCAAGATAGATAATAGTCTAAATTATTTGTCTGTATATCTGTAATTTCTGAGTTTTTGATTCTGTTTCATTGGTCTGTGTGCCACTCCCAAGCTGTTTTGATTATTGATGCTTTGTAGTATAAATTGAAATTAGGGACCATGATACCTCCAGCCTCATTCTTTTTATATAGTATTGCTTTGGTGTATTGGGGTCTTTTGTGGTTCCATACAAATCTGGTAATTTTTTTATCTATTTTATAAAAGTATGTTTCTGGGATTTTGAAGGGAACTGCATTAAATCTATGAATTGCTTTGGGTAATATGGTCATTTTAGCAATATTAAATTTTCCTATCCATCAATGCAGAATATCTTTCCATTTCTTTGTGCCCTCTTCAATTTCTTTTAATAGCATCTTGTAGTTTTCAGTGTATAAATTTGTCACATTCTTTGTTAATCCTGGGTATTTTATTCTTTTCGTTGTGATGACAAAAGGTATTTATTCTCTTATTTTTTCCCAAAAGTTTCATTTTTCTTATATAGAAATGCAGTTGATTTTTGTACATTGATTTTTGCATACTGTAACTTTATTGTATTCATTTATTGTTTCTAATAGTTTTCTAGTGGAGTCTTTAGAATTTTCTATATAAAGAATCATGTCATCTGCAAGTAGTGACAGTTTGACTTCTTCTCTCCCAGTTTGGGTATCTTTTATTTTTTTCTCTTCCCTGATTGCTCTGGCTAGAACTTCCAGTATTATATTAAATAGCAGTGGTGACAGGGGGCATCCCTGTCTTGTTACTAATTTTAGGGGAATGTTCTTCAGTTTTTCTCCATTCAGATGATATTATTAGCTGAGGGTTTGTCATATATAACCTTTATTATATTCTGGTATATTTCTTCTATATCCATTTTATTCAGTGTTTTGATCATAAATGGATATTGTATCTTGTCAAATGCTTTCTCTGCATCAATTAATATGATCATATGATGTATTATATTCATTGATTTGCATATGGTGAACAAAGAAAGGCTCTTAAGTAAATGGTTCTGGGACAATTGAAAAATCACATGCAAAAGAATGAATTTGAAATGCAAACTGTCACCATATGCCAAAATCAATTCAAAATGGATTAAAGACATCCACATGAGATCCAAAACAATAAACTGTATAGAAGAAAACATTGGTACTAAATTTATGGACCTCAGGTTTAGGAAGGACTTCATGAACCTGACCTCAAATACCAAAAAAAAAAAAGAAAAGTGAAAAGCAAAAAGAAATAAATGGGACTATATCAAGCTAAAAAGCTTTTGCATAGCAAAAGAAACCATCAACAAAGCAAAGAGACAGCCAACTGAATGAGGAAAAATATTTGCTAACAATGTTTCTGATAAGGGACTACTACCTAAAATATATAAAGAACTCTCTTGACTCAACACCAACAACAAAAGAAAACAACCCACCTAACACATGGGCAGAGGACCTGAACAGACACTTCACCTATGAAGACATACAAATGGCCAAAGGACATATGAAAAAGTGCTCAACTTAATTAGCTATTAGGGAAATGCAAATCTAAACCACAATATGATACCACCTCACACCTGTTAGAATGGCTATTATCAACAAGATAAATAACAAGTGCTAGAGAGGGTGTATAGAAAAAGGAATGTTTGCATACTGCTGGTGGGAATGCAAATTGGTACAACTGCTATGTAAGACAGTATGGAGGTTTCTCAGAAAGTTAGGAATGGAGGTACTATATGACCCAGCATTCTCTCTTCTGGGTATCTACCCAACATATTTGAAAACCTTTATCTGCAAAGACTTATGTACCTCAATATTCATCCCAGTGCTATTCACAGTGTCCAAATCTAGAAACAACCAAAGTGTCCTGTGACAGATGACTGGTAAAGAAGTTGTAGTGTGTATATACAAGGGAATATTACTCAGTTATAAGTAATAGGAAATAAAATGGATAGACCCTGAGATCATCATGCTAAGCAAATTAAGCCAGACAGAAAATCCAAGAACCATATAACTTTACTCATATATGGAATATAAAACTGAAAGCAACAAATAAACAAAAACTCATGGACACAGTCAATAGTTTAGTGGTTAGCTGAAGGTAAGAAGGTACAGGTTGACAGGAGGGGGAGTCAAATATATGGTGATGGAAAGAGAACTGAATCTGGGTGCTGAACACATAATGCAACACATAGACAATGTACTGTAGAACTGTACACCTGAAACCTATGTAATTTTTGCTAACCAATGTTACTTAATAAATTCAATAATAGAGAGAAGAAGGTAAGATGGTGACTGGAGAGGAGGTCCCTAAAGCCTCTCCCAGAAAACACAATTGAATGGCCACCCAGGAGCCAAGAAAGAGGACCCTGAGTGACAAAATGGCTGTTGAGAAATCCACAAATCACAAGTAAACACCTGAAGATTGGAGAGAAGGAGGTGAATGGGGAAGAGGGAAGGGAGCAGAGACAGGCTACAACAGGACACAATCGCTGCTGACTATTCGGAGCAGCGCAGTGCATGGGAGGGGAGAGACCATGGGGGAGTTTGGCTTTGGGGCTGCATGCTGGGGACGGAGTTTTGGAGCCAGCCTCTGGAACTTTTCAGTGGTAGAAGGGCTGAGCGAGGACTCTGAACTGGAAAGATGACACCCCAGCTCTAGACACCCTGGAGACCTACACAGGGCTGCAGTTCCTGTTCCCAGCCCGCTACATAAGCCTGCTACATGGACTTATGGAGCATGCACTTCCTCATGCACCCCAGGGTTCTGAAAGTAGTGTGAGCCTGTAGACAGCCAGATGCTGAATCAGGGCTAGGAAGAAAGACTGATTTGGTAGCATTCACCTGAGCCAGCAGAAACAAGCCTTGGACCAGCTTCCCCAGCAAAAGACAGAAGGCTGCCTTTGGAGCGCCTTTTGTTGGCCTCTCTCCAGGATATATGCGCATAGCCTCCAAAGGCAATGGGAGATCAGAAACAAGACATAAACAACCCCCCCTCTCTCCCAAAACTTGACCCCCAGTGCCACCTAGTGTCTGCCCTACAGCAAGACAGCACAAAAGTAAGAATCTGGGCACTGAACATGTCAAAGCCCTCATGTCAAAGAGGAAGAACCCAGCAGACAGGATGAATTCCTTAAAAACTAAAACTCCTCAGAAAGAATATGAAATTTATGGAGAAGACAGCTTATTAGACCTAGAAGTGTTTGATTTATGTGACAGAGAATTTAAAGCAGCCATTCTAAAGGCAGTGAGGGAAATGAAATCATAGTGACAGAACACCATAGCTAACATAAATAACATAAAAAAGGATATGAACGACATAAAAAATGAACTCCATGAACAAAAAGAACAATTTAACAAAGAAATTAAAAAACTAAGAAAAATTGAGATGGAAATGCAAGAAATAAACAATACAATAAAAGAAGTGAGAAATGAAATAACTGCCATAGGAAACAGGACCAACCAGATGGAGGAAAGAATTAATGATATTGAAGGTCAGAACATGGAAACAGCTCAGAAAGAGGAAGAGAGTGAATATAGAACCAAAAGGATTGAAAGAACTCTGCAAGAACTATCCGACTCCATGAGACAAAACATCAGGATCATAGGAATAGGAGAGGGGGCAGAGCAATCTACAGAGAGCATACATAAATACATCATAGATGAGAACTTTCCAAACCTATGGAAAGATCTGGAACCCCAAGTTCAAGAAGAAAACAGGTCCCCTAGATTCCTGGACCCTAACAGATCTTCTCAAGACACAAGGTACTAAAGGCAAAGAGACAATTGTCAAGGCAGCCAGGGAAAAAAGAACTATAACCTTTAGAGGAAAACCCATCAGACTGGCATCAGACTTATCAGCAAAAACTCTGCAAGCCAGGAGGGAGTGGAATCAAATATTCAAAAATTTAAAAGAGAGGAACTTACAGCCAAGAATAAATTATCCAGCAAAATTATCTTTCAGATATGAAGGTGGAATAAAGACCTTCGAAGACACACAGAAGCTGAGGGAATTTGCGAACATAAGGCCAGCACTCCAAGAAATACTGAAGGAGGCTCTTCAGCCTGAAACAGAACATCAAGAAAAATGGAATAAAGTTGGGGCAACAAGAAAGAAACAAAAACAAACAAACAAACACACAAAAACAAAGAAAGAAATAAGTAATGGTCACAGGAAATCCTCACATATCGATCAACACTCTAAATGTTAATGGACTGAATTCACCAATATAAAGACACAGAGTAGCAGACTGGATTAAAAAACAGAACATTTTAACAATGTTAAGTCTTCCTATCCATGAACAGGGGATATTTTTCCACCTCTTAAAGTCTGTTTCAATTTCTTTCAAAAGTGTCTTATAGTTCTCTGTGTATAAGTCTGTCACGTTCTTTGTTAAGTTCATTCACAAGTATTTCATTCTTTTTGGTGTGATAGCAAAAGGAATTGACTCCCTCATTTCTTTTGCTGTGGATTCATTGTTTGTATAAAGGAATACTGTTGATTTTTGTACATTGATCTTGTATCCTGCAACTTTATTATATTCATTAATTGTTTCTAATAGTTTCCTGGTGGAATCTTTGGAATTTTTTATATAAAGTATCATGTCATCCGCAAATAGTGACAATTTGACCTCTTCTTTCCCAATTTGGATACCTTTGATTCCTTTCTCTCGCCTGATTGCCGTGGCTAGAACTTCCAGTATTATATTAAATAACAGTGGTGACAGGGGGCATCCCTGTCTTGTTCCTGATTTTAGGGGAATAGGTTTCAGCTTTTCCCCATTCAGTATGATGTTAGCCGAGGGTCTCTCATATATGGCCTTTATTATGTTCAGATACTTTCCTTCTATACCTATTTTATTTAGTGTTTTGATCATAAATCGATGTTGTACCTTGTCGAAAGCTTTTTCTGCATCAATTGAAATGACCATATGGTCTTTATCTTTGATTTTGTTTATGTGGTGTATCACATTGATTGATTTTCGTATGTTGAACCATCCTTGTGCTCCCGGGATGAATCCCACATGAACATTGTTAAAATGGCCATTCTGCCCAAAGCAATCTACAGATTTAAGGCAATACCCATCAAAATCCCACAATCATACTTTCGTGAAATAGATAAAAGAATTATTAGATTTATATGGAACCATAAAAGACCTCGAATTGCCAAAGCAATACTACATAAAAAGAACAAGGCTGGTGGCATTACACTTCCTGACTTCTATCTATATTACAAAGCATCAATAGTCAAAACAGCTTGGTACTGGCAGGAGAACAGAAATAGAGACCAATGGAATAGAACTGAAAACCCAGAAATAAACCCACAAATATATGGACAAATAATTTTCGATAAAGGAGCAAAAATCATACAATGGGGAAAAGACAGCCTCTTTAGGAGGTGGTACTGGGAAAACTGGAAAAACATATGCAAAAGAATGAACCTGAGCTATGAACTCTCTCCATATACAAAAATTAACTCTAAATGGATTAAAGACCTTCATATAAGACCTGCAACAATAAACTGTATAGAAGAAGACATTGGTACTAAACTTATGGACCTAGGACTCAAGGAAGACTTCATGAACCTGTCCTCAAAGGCAAGGGAAGTAAAAGCAAAAATAAATGAATGGGACTATATGAAACTAAAAAGCTTCTGCACAGCAAAAGAAACCATCAACAAGGCAAAGAGACAGCCAACTGAGTGGGAGAAAATATTTGCCAATAATGCATCAGATAAGGGTCTAATATCTAAAATATATAAAGAACTAATAAGACTTAACAACAAAAAAACAAACAACCC